>CM035193.1:10954301-11016696 GCA_020233015.1 Callinectes sapidus
TGTGTGTGTGTGTGTGTGTGTGAGAGAGAGTGAGAGAGAAAGAGAGAGAGAGAGTGTGTGTGTGTGTGTGTGTGTGTGTGTGTGTGTGTGTGTGCGCGCGAGCGGTTACAAGTGACAAAATCACACGTATTTCCCACACGTGAAGTAAGAAAAACAAACTTCTCGTCTCACCACAAAAATATTGGTATGAAAATGTTCATTACATGATCGTCATCTTAAAGGTAAAAATGGCGGAGAATGTTTACTGAGAAACATAATTATATTCTCAGGAGGGAAGAAAATGACGGAAAGATGACGGAAAACACGGTAAAAACTCATCATGTAGGATGTTGCACCAGTTACTTTGAATCATGGAAGACAGGAAAGTCAGTGATTGAAAAGGAAAGCCAAACCTCGGGGGTGAACATTCAAGTCTCCAAAAATAAAGATTCCCGCAAAGGAAAGAGAATCAGAATGTGTTCCTCTTTGAAAGTCAAGTTCCTTATTAACTCTCCCAGAAGTTACATCTAATCCAGTCATCTGTCGGCTTAGTTGAAAACTGATTCTTTCATTTTGAAATCTAAGTTTACGAAAAATGAACCTGTTAAACACCATCCGAAATTAGAAATAGTGAAATTTAATCACGGGATCAGGGATTGTTGTGAACTTATTATTAAAGCCAGTGTAATCTCACTGAATGTTTTCTTTTGCGTCTCACATCACGGCCTGTCATATAAGGACAACTCTCTTTCTTTACAAAAAAACTACATACTTCTCATACACACCCTTCACGTAAAATTCAAAACTAAGTACGTATGGCGACTCCTACATCAGCCTCGGGATCCTCTTCCAGGGAGGGGACCATAAATGACCCCAGGTTACTCTACCAGTAACGACCTTCTCTAGACACCACACTCAATTCTTTCTTCATTAACTTCTGCAACATTTATGGTCTTAGATATCATTTTCAATGTGCAACACATTTATCCTCTGTTAAACTTCATTTTTTTTTCATTACTGGCACACAGGTGTCTAACAGTATCCTCTTTTCTGTTCTCTACTTTCTTATCGTCACTTTCATTCCAGAGCTGGGCGAGGACTCTACATATATGCGTAATGACTTCATTTGTCTCATGCACACGCTTTTGAATCTTCTGATTTTCCTGCAACTTCAGAGGCACTCTTCAAACAAAATTTATCTGTACTGTACGAGTAATTCTAACTACAAGAAATTCTTGACTACTTCAGATAAAAACTTCATAAGCGTTACCTAGGAATGATAAATGGTGGTATTTATTGTACAGAAAATGTCACGCATGGGGCTGCGGGCTTGTTGCAATACCGTTCGCATTCTGTTCTTACGAGTCGTGTGCGGCCGTGCATGCTAAGCCAAGACGGCAAGGCGTGGCCAGAGGCGGCTCCGAGTGTCCAATGCCTTCACGTGCAACTGAAAGGAATCTTAACTTTTTCTTATTTTTTATTCTGAGACATTCCTTGTATATTCTTCTGAAATCCGATTGATAGCATAGTTTGGGGAGAAAATCACCAGAGAGAGAGAGAGAGAGAGTGAGAGAGAGAGAGAGAGAGAGAGAGAGAGAGAGAGAGAGAGAGAGAGAGAGAGAGAGAGAGAGAGAGAGAGAGAGAGAGAGAGAAGCAGAAAGAAAATAGCATCTAGATACGCACATAATGGTAAGCTTCAAATGTTCCCCTAATATTAAACATTGGCATTTTCCTAAAGATGAAAAAAGTCCTGAGGAATGCTAATGGCCGCCATGGCAGGCATACCTTCGAACTTTACTAGGGAGTGGGAATTTAGGATTTTTTAATTTTTCCCTGACAAACTGGGCAGTTATGGGGGCTGAGGTTACAATCTCACTCGAAGACCAGTAATGAGCTCTGAGGTCATACTAACGGCTAGATCCCGCTCGTGTTCAAGCTTTGGTGGTGGTGAAAACACACACACACACACACACACACTTGCGGCGGTGGTGGTGGTAATGGTCCTTCTTACAAAGCCTTGTACGTACTCATCCACCCATGCTACACACACACACACACACACACACACACACACGTTATAATTACCACCTTTCGTGTGTGTGTGTGTGTGTGTGTGTGTGTGTGTTTACGCTATCATCACACCTGTTGTATGCATCTGTTAGTGTACCACAACCACACCACTACCCAACAGAAGAGAAGAGTGAGAGAAAATCAAATTGGGCTAGAGGTGGTAGGGGAGGGAGAGAGAGAGAGAGAGAGAGAGAGAGAGAGAGAGAGAGAGAGAGAGAGAGAGAGAGAGAGAGAGAGAGAGAGAGAGAGAGAGAGCAGAGAAGTATGCAGGAAGTTTGCATTAGTGGGTGATAAAAACGGAGGGGAAAATAAATGATTACGTGTACATGAGATTGTGAGACGCGTGCACTAGTGTTTGTGTTTGTGTGTGTGTGTGTGTGTGTGTGTGTGTGTGTGTGTGTTTATGTAGGTATACATATATGTGTGTAGGTGTGTGTGTGCGTAGGTGTGCGTGGGAGCTTAGGGATGTGTACATGTTAAAGGAGTGTGGACCTGTGAGTGTAGATGAAGTCATACTCTGTCAACCAATGGATCACCACAGCCTCCATAACAACATCAACAACAACAACACAATCACCAACATCAGTACATCAACAACACAGTCACCAGCAATACATCAACAACACCGTCAGCAACATCAGTGAGGCGTGGGCGGTAGAGATGGAGTTACTGGAGGTGTTTCCGCCCACCTCGAGCGACCTTGTCTTCCCCCCTTCCTCCTCCTACTCCTCTTCGTCCTTGTTCTCTTCATTGTCGTCCTCCTCCTCCATATTTTCTTATTGTCTTCCATTCCTTCTCTTTTTTCTTCTTCCTTCAACTCTCTCTCTCTCTCTCTCTCTCTCTCTCTCTCTCTCTCTCTCTCTCTCTCTCTCTCTCTCTCTCTCTCTCTCTCTCTCTCTCTCTCTCTCTCTCTCTCTCTCATTTTCTGTGTTTGAGTTCCATAAGCGTCGCATCAATTGTTACGTCACGTGTGTGTGTGTGTGTGTGTGTATGTGTATTCACGGTCGCTCGCTGTCGCCTGCTGGTCACCCAGCCAGCCTTTTCCCCACGGAGCGAGCTCAGAGCTCATAGACCGATCTTCGGGTAGGGCTGAGATCACATCACCCAGTACACACCGGGACAGCGAGGCCACAACCCCTCGACTTACGTGGTGAACAGGGGTCAGATGTACATAAGAGGCTTGCCCATTTTCCTCGCCGCGCCCGGGACTCGAACCCTTTCTGTTGTGAACCGAGCTTGCTAACGACAACACTACTCGGTGTGTGTGTGTGTGTGTGTGTGAGAGAGAGAGAGAGAGAGAGAGAGAGAGAGAGAGAGAGAGAGAGTCATACCAGTATAGTGCATGAGTGACACATTATACCCCCCACTCACACACATTGATTCATGACTTTTGTCCCGTGTCTCGTCCCATCATCATCACTACTCCCCCTGCTGCCTCCGTCTCGATCTTTCGCCCCGTCATTGCCCGGTTCAGGGTGACAGGTGTGCTGGAAGGGATGGTGGACTGCTTCCTTGCGGGTTCTGTGCCTCGCCATATTAGGTGGTCTCCGCGGCGCGTGGAGGCAGCCTCCTGTGCCCCACCACCTTGTATGGTAGGCCGTAGTGAACCTGTTTGTCCACGTGGGAGTTTCGGCGGGGGCGAGCCTCGGCTGGCCAGTCACGGTACTCGTGGGTGCACAAACCCGATGGCTTGCTATAGGTGGCACGCCCCTTGTCCCTGACAGGCTAGTGACGGCAGAGGCACGGCTGGCGGGGGCGGCGTAAGTCAGCCTGCTGTCACTATGAAGCAGGCTTGGGTTTACTGCCATACTGATCACCAAGGCTCTCAGGCCAGCCTCTAGTGCACTTCTCTCCATCTGGCGTATGGCTTTTGCATGCACCAGGTATCGCCACATCTGGGGCTAGTACTACAGCCTGTGGGACTGCCCTCATCCTGGATTTATGCACTATAATATTTCTTGTTGCATGCGGTAGTGACGCAGTACAGGACGTGCTTTAAAGCAGCTCAACAGGGTTCAGCCGCATTACCTCTTCGTTAATGCTCTCTGTGATGAGGTGTCAAGCACCTTGCTATAATCATTATGTCTTGTGCTATCCGCTACCCGCCCCTGGACCCCGTCACTCACATCCCGCCTCGCCCTAATGTCTGCTTCCTACTCCACCCAACACCTGGTTCAACCCTCTGTCCTTCATCCCTCCTTCCTCGTCCTCGCCCGGAGTCACGGCAAGACAAGCGTCACACACGAGAGGTCCTTCCTTCACATTTATTACGCATGGTGACACCAACCACACATTAAAATATTGGCACACGGAGTTGCTGTTTGCCTAGATTGATATCGACTGTAGAAACGCAGGGGGAAGAAATCCCATAAGGGTGGCCACGATGGACAGGATCTGGACGTGATGGATAAAGGAGGGTCGGAGGTTAACAGCCATGCGCACTTTAGTGACGCCCTCAGCTCCGAAGGACTACTGTTTTCTTTATGATCTTTATTAAATACTGTTGAGTTTTCATATCAATTGGTATACAGAGACGCCCTCAGTGGTGAAGAACTACTGTGTTCTATATCATTCTTATTAAATATTGATGAGTTTTCATACCCACTGGTGTACTGACTTGTTGCATGAGGGTGGTGTCTGATGTGAAGGCCGCACCAGTAGCAATGCACAATTTTTTACGTAAGAAGAGGAAGCTGGCCAAGGGCAATAGAAATAATGAAAATAAAAAGCTCACTAATTGCCAGTCCTCTGAAAGATCAATAGAGTTAGCCAAAAGTCAGGGACAAATGTCTTGAAACCTCCCTCTTAAATAGTCAAGTCATAGGAAGTTGGAAATGCAGAGGCAGGTAGGGAGTTCCAGAGTTTACCAGCGAAAGCAATGAATGATTGGGAGTACTGGTTAACTCTTTCGTTAGAGAGTTGGACTAAATAGGGGTGAGAGGAAGAAGAAAATCTTGTGCGGCGAGGTCGCAGAAGAGGGGGAGGCATGCAGCAAGATCAATAGAGCAGTTAGCATGAAAATAGCGAAGAAAATAGCAATAGATGCAACATTCCGGCGAAGAGAGAGAGGCTGAAGACAGTTGATCAGAGGAAAGGAGTTGATGAGACAAAAAGCTTTTGATTCCACCCTTTCGAATAAGGCTACGTGAGTGGAACCTTCCCATACATGCGAATTACTAGTACTCCATATATGGACGGACCTTGCCTGCACACTCCTATTGTACAGCTTACCCATATAGCCTATGCTCTTCGTATTTGTCTTCTCTTTTTCCTAATGTAAACTCTCTGGAAATGCAAGCTTTTGTTCATACCGTATTGGCAGTGTGTGCGTTGCCATGTGCTAAAACACGAGCAGTGACGTGGAACACATCAACCCTGCTGATCCTTCATGGTTATACTCTCTGAGTAACAACACTCGTCAACAAGTGCTAGGCAGACAACCACCGTAACTATTGTACTGCAACTTACTGTTGTGTTTCACGGTAATACAACACATTTGTCAGAGCAGTGTGGCGTCGCACACAGTGACTTGTGTGTATTGAATCATTCACCTTGAAGTACATCCTTCGTCCCTTATCCTTCTCCCCGTACTTGAAGTGTATTGCATTGTAGCAAAGAAGGAATGAAATGTTAGTGGCGCAGATCCGTGTCTCCCGGATGCTTCACGGACATCAGAGGTGCGCGTGATGCTTAACTTTGTTGATGACAGGGATGGCCTGGACCTGAACCTGCACGTGTGTCGACGATGCTTTTTTCCCCTTCAGGACGGTCCGAGAGGCTTTGTGAGCAGCATAGGGCAATGATGTAATGCCTTGCCTGATGGGGTGGTGTGCAATGTGAATGCCCAAGCCCCACAAAACGGCAAGTTATGGAAAGAGGGGGGTAACTTTTGAGCTTTAAGGAATGTTGTATTATTGACAGTCTCACAATAAGCGTGAGTGCCTGGGCACTCACAATTTAGTGAACTATAGTCAAGGCACGGGTAGAAGAGGTGAGGAGCCGCTGTCCTCCCTTGCTGCCCGGCACCAACAAGCAGTGTGGCGCTTGCCATGATGCAAAACGTGTGCTGACCAAGGCTGCAGCACGTAGTCATTCACCAACTGGACTGGCTCCTGAGTCACGCTGTGTAAGACGTGGGTGTGAATCACCATCACCACCACCACCAGGGCCTCCACGCCCTGCAGCTGTATTGTGATGACACTGCAATACTGCGTTGATCTACTGGTAGCATAGTTAGATGCAATGACACCAAAGAGGCTTGAAGTTTAGTGCGTATTCACAAAGACCTGATGACAAGCTTATCCCCAACTACCAACCGTTATCCTCTTCAGTGGGAGTTCAGAGCTCTTTATTTCTGATCTTCTGATAAGGCTCTAACCTCTTCCCTCTGATCAGGAGAGACAGTAAGACGTTTTCAGTAACGTCCTGCAACTGCATATGTTGCTGTGGTTTATGGTTTGAACACGATCCAGCTCGCTCCCGCTGTCCGGCTGCCCCACTGCCAGACTAAGATGTTCCACATTCTTGGGAAACACTGTCGTATGCACCTCTCTTCAGACTCAAGCACTGAGTGCACATTGTTTGTAGTAGAAAGCTGGTTTCTTGTTTATTTTCAATGATTCCTTACATTCCCTGTAGTTCTCTCTTAGGTTAAGGTAAATTTTAGTGGTCAAGGTAGCTTACTTATTTTTAATATTGTTACTACAGCAGTGATGAAATACAAGATTACAAAATGTTAAAAGAAACTACAAAATGTAAAAGAAACTGATCAGTAAACAATTTAAACAATCTAATCTATTGTCAAACATTGTTATAATATAATCTAAAAGCAAATTGGCCGTACAGACATACAAAGCAACCGCAATAGTAATAGAACTTTTAAACATCTAGAGTGATGACAGTTTCGTGCCATCAACATAACGAGCTAGAACTGCTGTGTGGTGGGTCTTTTCATGGCCAGAGGTTATTATTGGAACCGTTTAGACCCTCTTTCAGTCACAATCATATTATATGGTATATCACAAGTGAGTGGAATTTCGTCAATGTCTATGTGGCCCAGTTCAAAACAAGTTTTCTTTCGTGTATTTATAACAAGTCTGTGAAATTCTAGTGTGTGTGTGTTCGTGCGCGCGCTTTTATATTTTTAACGTTAAAATTCTATCCTTCAACTGCTAGGGAATGTCATTAAGTTGTTCGCAGCAGAGGTTTAATTTATCTGATTTAATCATCATTAGAAATGATAACCAAAAATCATAGTAATACCATTGAGTGTGTGTGTGTGTGTGTGTGTGTGAGAGAGAGAGAGAGAGAGAGAGAGAGAGAGAGAGAGAGAGAGCGTGTGTGTGTATATGTGTGTACCTTGGCTTCTAGTGGAAACAAAGTTGCCAGGTGTAGCGTCACACACGCACACACCGTTACCATTGTCAGAACTGACGGTGAGATGATGATAGCATTATAGATCAACTAATTTATGATGATAGGTAATGAAAATAGCAATGATGCTCGTAATGGTAATGATAGTAGTAGTAGTAGTAGTAGTAGTACTAATGATAATGATAATGATGATGATAATAATAATAATAATAATAATAATATAATAATAATAATAATAATAATAATAATAATAATAATAATAATAATAATAATAATAATAGTAATAAAAATGATAATAGTAGTAGTAGTAGTAGTAGTAGTAGTAGTAGTAGTAGTAGTAGTAGTAGTAGTAGTAGTGATAATAATAATGATAAATGATCAAGGTCATGCTAAATTCCATATAATGACTCAATGACAAGAAGGAAATTCGCCTGATTAAAAATATGTAAAAAAGAAGAGAAATAAAGAGTGAAGCAACACTGCAACTACTGAATGAGTCATCACACACACACACACACACACACACACACACACACACACACACACACACACACACTGATGAAAGTATTGTTTAACCCGTGTGTATCTCAATTACGGGATGTTATTTTCAAAATGAAGCATCAAGGCTGTGTGTGTGGTGGAGGAAGAGGAGAAACAGCCGGGAAATTCCAGTTATAGAAGCAGAGGTGTATGCAATAGACACGGGCTAGAGGAGGACACACGCGCGCGCACACGCACGCACGCACACACACACACACACACACACACACACACACACACACACACACACACACACACACACACACACACACACACACACCTGTATTTATCTACGTCAGACGGGAAAGAATGCAAGCCACTACAAAAGGGTGGGGGGGAGGGAGGGCTGAAAAAAAATCGCTTTGGGCACTTCGTAACGGAAGGAGATCCAAAGCAAGGGCGTGGTGTCCACACACGCACACACACCGCGTAGTGTAGTGCTTAGCACCCTCGGCTCATAACCAAGAGGGCCCGGGTTCGAATCCTGGGCGTGGTGGGGCAAATGGGCAAGCCTCTTAATATGTATCTAGGCCTTGTTCATCCAGCAGCAAGTAGATACGGCATGTAACTACTCGAGGGGTTGTGGCTTCGCTGTCGAGGTGTGTAGTGTGTGATGTGGTTTCAGCCATACCCGAAGATCAGTCTGGGAGCTCTGAGCTCGCTCCGTAGGGTAAAGGCTGGCTGGGTGACCAGCAGTGAATTACACACACAAAATCTCGTCCTTCGCGGCATTAGCAAACGCTCTCCGTATGATCTCTCAGGAGTTGGCTCTCGTTTTGCGGTTAGTAATCATGGGAACCACATAGACATTTAAAAATAGAGAACTAAAACTTTATCATATTTTCGTATTGATAAGTATTCATTGCTTAGAATATAGATCAACAACGTATACAATAGTGATATACAGTAGGTTTAACAGAAAATGTTACGGTATTGCTTCAATTAGTAGTCTGTGTCAGATTTGTTTATATTTCGTTCAAAAGTAGCCACGTGGTCTTGCCTCTATAACAAGAGAATTAGATGCTAAAAAAGAAAATTATTAGATTTTAAAATTTAAAAATCTAAAATAACGATCGAAGATGCCAAAGTAAGGATGTCGAGAGGGAGAGAGAGCAGCATGAGATAAAAGAACTGATCACCAATGACACAAATCACACCCCTAAATTAACTTATAGTATGCATTACTTGTATAACACAAGGTAATACAATTATACTCATGGTATACCATATTAAGGGAGTCAAATGTGGGGAATATGATGCACTAGAAAGTCTGGCAATCAATAAGGCAGAGGAAAAGAAGAAAAGCAACAGGTATAGGTGAAACTGCATATTAGCAGGTTTTTAAGAAAGGCAGAGGATACACTGGTATCTCTAATCACCTGAAAAATATCAGTACAAAAGCCAGTTACCGTGGTATTTTATGCAAAATGAAGGTATTTTTTTCAATACATAACTATGATAAATAATATATACCCAGTGATCCCACTTGTTGTTGCTTCACTCAAGCTTCATGTCAAGTCCATAAAGCCTCCAAGATGTAACCATAGTGTGTTTCATCTTGAGAAACTGAAGGACTTGACATGTGCACAACTCAATTCCTCCACCTATCAACTCGACACAACCTTCCAAATAACTATCCCCTCTTCTTCAATGACACTCAACTGTCCCCTTCTCCTACACTGAACATTCTAGGTCTATCCTTTACTTGTAATCTAAACTGGAAACTTCACATCTCCTCTCTAGCTAAAACAGCTTCTATAATTACGAAGTTAGGTGTTCTGAGCCGTCTCCGCCAGTTTTGCTCACCTCCCCAACTGCTAACTCTATACAGGGGCCTCATCCATTCATGTATGGAGTATTCTTCACATGTTTGGGGAGAATCCACTCATACAGCTCTTGAACAGGGTGGAATCAAAAGCTTTTCGTCTCATCAACTCCTCTCCTCTGACTGACTGTCTTCAGCCTCTTTCTCATCGTCGCAATGTTGCCTCTCTTGCTCTCTTTCACCGCTACTTCCATGCTAACTGCTCTTCTGATCTTGCTAACTGTATGCCTCCCCTGCTCCCGCGGCCTCGCTGCACAAGACTTGCCTCTTCCTCTCACCCCTATTCTGTCCACCTCTCTAATGCAAGAGTTAACCAGTATTCTCAGTCTTTCATCCCTTTCTCTGGTAAACTCTGGAACTCTCTCCCTGCTATGACTTGAACTCTTTCAAGAGAGAGGTATCAAGACACTTATCCCATTCTTTTGACTCTTGAATCTGAACGTTTCCAGGGACCAACACTTCAGTGGGCTTTTTTGTTTTATTTTTGTTGCCTTTGGCTGCCTCCCTTCTACATAAAAAGAAGAACATTTTAAGGAGAGGGGAGGTGAACACGGGTGTAAGGAGTTTAGTTATGACGGATTTGGTCGTGTCCATGTTAGTTCGTAATGTTGCAGAAGCGTCTCTTGAGCAACCTGAATGCCCTGTCAATACAATTTTTGGTCTTGACATGACTTGTATTGTAAGCAGCTTCATGGGGCCCATTAGGAGACAGTAGTGGGGTTAGAAGATACCTCCTACAGGGGTACCCGCTATCACCCAATAGGTGACCGGCAATCTGCCATCTTCAAGAATATCACGAATGGTGTGGTCTCAGTCCTACCCAAAGATTAGTTACCATGAGGTCTGTTTCCTTTCCGTAGGGGAATGGTTGGCTGGCTGGCGACCGTGGTGAATTAATTACACACACATAAACACACAAACTACTAAAATTATCTTCCCTCTTCGATTATTTGCTTGGAAATTGACTATTGGATTAGGAATCAATTAATGTACAACTGTACGCACCCAAATGAAATAACACTTCCGTGTGTGTGTGTGTGTGTGTGAATTTACTACGCCACAAGGAAACTATAGATAAAATCTCTCTCTCTCTCTCTCTCTCTCTCTCTCTCTCTCTCTCTCTCTCTCTCTCTCTCTCTCTCTCTCTCTCTCTCTCTCTCTCTCTCTCGTCATTATAAAAATGACAATGATTTTGTGGAGACGACAGGAAGGGTGCACGTATCCTGCAATGCCTCTGAGTTAACTGACACTCACTCGTTCTTGTGGGATCGTTTCATCGCCAAGATTCAGACGATCCCAAGTGATTCTGGTGAACCACAGTTGTTACGGGCTCAGAGTCAGGTGCCACTTCTCTCAAATCGATTATGCTGGTATTATCTATGTATTGAACTCGAGACCACGTTCGGAAACACATCCACTACATTCAAACGCCTCCATCAAGTTGAATTTAAATGTGTTTGTAAGATTTTTATGGTTTTAATGGCAAATTATGAAAGAAAAAAAGCTTTAGAACTCAGCTTATTATCTATGAGGTCTTTGAAAATAGTCGCGGGGCGAGTGAAGAACATTTATGAATACCCTCTCCAGTTTTTTTATAAGAGCAATACAACTCCATATTGTGATTGCTACAGACAACTTTGAGAGAGAGAGAGAGAGAGAGAGAGAGAGAGAGAGAGAGAGAGAGAGAGAGAGAGAGAGAGAGAGATTATGTGGTAGTAACCAAACACACACTGCCACTCATCACGTCTTCTCACAATTTAGCAATCATGCTTTCTCCCTTATTATGTTTAGACGTGGAGAAGGAAATGGTGAAGGTAGTGCATAGCTAATTCTGCTTTCCCGGGAGTGGTGGAGGATCACGAGGAGATATGTGAGCTTCCAGGGACAGACAGGTTGTGTTAACTGATTGATGGTGACAGTGTGACGAATGTTTGTGAGTGTTAGCTTTTTTTTTTTCTTTTTTTTTATTTACTTGGTTTTCTTTATTCATTTCTTTATTTTATTTTATTTTATCATTTATTTATTTCATTTATTTATTTATAATTTTTATTATTTTTTTATTTTTTATTTTACTGTGACCACGATAATCTTCAAAGGCCACAGAGCTGAGTTTTTCTAACTTTTTTTCTTCTTCTTCTTAACAAATGTGCTTAACCGAAGTGGCTCCCTTGCAAAAATTAGTGAATAACACTGCTTTAAACCCATGTAACTTGAATAGTGCCTTATGAGATAAGTGGAGATGCTGGCAGAAGTGTGTAAGCATATGATCCTATTAGTGTGTGTGTGTGTTAGTAATGAAGACTTATGTATTGTTTCAGATCCTGCAGAACTTGGGTAAGGCAGACCGCACGATAGATGATGTGTTCGACGAATATGACGCCAACTTCACCCGCCAACAGACCAACGCTAACCGTTTGCACAAGGAAGTGTCCAACTACTTGCGCTGTTGTCGAGGTGAGACGGTAGTGGTGGTGGTGGTGATCTATGCTCGTTCAGTGTAGTTACTCTTAATACTAATAGTGCTACCTCTACTACTACTACTACTACTACTACTACTACTACTGCTACTACTACTACTTTCTTCTTTTTCTTGTGCTGCTGCTGCTTCTGGAGATAGATGAGTATCATTAATGATGCCAAAACATATTCATCTACTAGTCCAGTGTTGAGTGGAGTGTAGCCACTCTCTCTCTCTCTCTCTCTCTCTCTCTCTCTCTCTCTCTCTCGATGAGCGGGGTTGAAGAGAGCCCGTGATGTGGGAATGGTGGAGAAATTCCCGGCAAGCTCAAGGTCACACAGTGTCAGTTTAGATTCCAGCGACTATAGTTGCACTGAGTTTTAAGACTGTTACTTTGATTCTAGTGACAGGTTAACAAGCTTTATCAACCCGAAAATATTTGAGAGACCAGCTAATCATCTATGTGAGATTTGGAAATTGTGGTGGGAGCAAAATGTTCCAGAATATAAGCCTGTGTGTGCATCCGTGAGACGTGAGCTGACGCATCGATGCTCGGTCTTACAGGATGAGAGAATTGTAAATTTTAATGAGCTGTTGGAAAGACTATGATTTCTTATATAAGTCAAAACTTATTACCCAGCGTTTTGGGAGCCTTGGGATCCCCGAACGCATGGGTTCGAATCCTGGCCACGATCCGAGTGGAGATTGGGCATCCACTCGGGGTAACGGTTTCCAATGGGCTATTTATGAAGCTCAGCCACCAGAGTGCCGGTGGGGCTGCAGATGTGGTGCCTACACGTTGGACCACTCCTGGGGTGAACCTTCGAAGGGTCCTGCATGTGGGCTCCTGGAATGTTCTGAGTCTCAGAGGATCACCGACTGCCTCATTTATAGGATGAGTTCAGTAGGCTGAAGGTGGATATGATGGGGCTCTCTGAGACAAGGAGGCCTGGTAGTGGCAAGACCAGTAGTAAGGGTTTTACTTACTACTGGTCCGGCATGAACAATGGTCACCGTGTCAAGGGGGTAGCCATAGGCATCTCCAGCAGACTGCAGCTGTCTGTTGTAGAGGTTACTCCGGGTAATGAGCATATACGTAATGTGAGTAAGGCTGAAGCGCAGTTTAGGCTTTATGTCTGTTGTTGCAGTGTATGCTTCTACTGAGGTGTGTGAAACGGAAGAGAGGGAGATATTTTTATGCCAAACTCGACGCTGTACTGGACCAGTGTCCCCGTCGTGATGCACTCATTGTCCTGGGCGACTTTAATGCTGTCACTGGCACTGAAAGGGCTGGCTATGAGATATGTGTTGGTCCCCATGGTTCTGGTACCAGAAATGACAACAGCTCTTTCCTTCTGAATTTTGCAAGATCCAGAAGGCTGAGAATTGCAGGTTCCTGTGTGCTTGCTCCATCACTTTTCAACACATGCATGGATTGGGTACTAGGCAGAGTTGTAAAACAAAGTCATTGTGGAGCATCTGTCAGCAACACTGAGATTACAGATCTTGTTTTTGCTGATGATGCAGCAATCTCCGCTGAGTCACTGGAGGTTCTGGTAATGGCTCTAGAGGCACTGCACGAGGAGGTGAAGCCCTTGGGACTTAAGGTTTCCTGGGCCAAGACCAAGGTCTGGGTGTTTAGAGGCGTACTTGATGAAACATTACAGTCTGTCCATGCGTGTGGCGAGGACATTGAGATCTTGAAAAACTTCTCATACCTTGGTAGTGCAGTGCATAACGATGGTGGGTCGAGCCAAGAAGTTGCACTGTGGATTGGCCTGGCCCACGGCGTTATGGACTCGCTCAACACAAGTATTTGGCGTTGTCGATACCTCTGCACACAGACAAAGATTCGGATCTTAAAGTTGCTGGTGATCCGTCTTATTCTATGGTTGTGAGACATGGACACTGAACACCAACCTGAAGAGGCAAATTGATGTCTTTGGTACTAGATGCCTTCGCAGGATTATGGGTTACCACTGGTATGACTTTGTGTCAAATCAGTGATTGTTCCATGAGACCAATTTGAGGCCTATTACTAGCATAGTCTGTCAGCGCCAACTGCGGTTATATGGGCATGTGGCACGATACCCGGAAGCCGATCCTGCTTGTCGGGTTGTTTCCATAAGGGATAACCCAGCTTAGAGGAGGCCAAGGGGACACCCACAGAACTCTTGGCTGCGGCAAGTCGATGCCTCCTGCTGGGAGTCATTCAGGATGGGAAGGGAGCCTGCATGGAGATTTGTGAGGCTGGACTGCCAGGGTTTGTGCTGTAGGGTAGGTGAGACAATGTGTCCCCTAGCGTATGCCCCCCATGACTGATTGATCAATGGCACCTTCACACTCCGGTCATGCCTCTTATTCATTTGCTTTGTTTATTTATTTGTTAATTAATTTATCCCTTATTTTTGCATCTGTCATATAGAATTGTTTCATGTAAATCTCAATTTTGCATTTGTATTGCATATATTGTCCATTTATGTTCACTTCTTTACTATTTTTTGCTTTCATTTGTTGTTTAATTAGATCTACAAATGCTACCCTAAATACATTGGAACATTCTATGTATTGCCTGGTCAACTGGAACTACATACTGAGTCACCATACACCAAATCTTATGCTCTTGTTTTGCAGCACTGCATGGGGCCAGTAAGGGGCTGTACGAGACCCTGATAGAGGTGTATGAGCCGGAGTGGGTGGGACACGAATTGCTTTACGCCCAGGCCCAGAACTCTGACATGCTGTGGACCGACTTTTGTCACAAGCTGCAGGACCAGACCCTCACCCCGCTCACCGCCTACCAGCAACAGTTCCCGGAATTGAGGGTGAGTGGGGACATCAACTGTAAATTTCATTTTCTACACTATATATTAATTTTTCAAACCCGTGCATCATGTTTTCTCTCCTCCATCTGTATCCTGTCAGTTATTACTTGTGGTATTATGTGATACACATAGCTACTCCAGCATTCATGCTTCAATCCAAATATCAACGAACCGAAAGGTATTTGAATTATGAGGGTTTTTTTCATTATTCTTGGATGATGCTCCACACCTGGATGAGGTGGTGTAATAGCAAGGAAGGAGGCAATCCCACTTGGTGTAGTATTTATTGATGGTGGTTGTGTTGGCTTCTCACCTCGTCACACCTCACCTCGCACTGTGATATGGCTAATGAGTGAGACATTATGTCAGGTGTTGTCTTTCACCCACACATTCTTGTTTCACTCACCTTTGTCTCCATTAACCACCTCAGTTTCTCTCTCTCTCTCTCTCTCTCTCTCTCTCTCTCTCTCTCTCTCTCTCTCTCTCTCTCTCTCTCTCTGTGTGCATGTGTGTGTGTTGTGGATGCCTGGTGTTGGTGTATTCAGTACATCTTGGATAGGTGGCAGTGTTAGTGAAAAATTAGAGCAGGAGATGGTGTGGTGGTGTAGCAAGTCAAGGCAGCATGGATGGGCTTGCAGGTGACAGGGCTGCTCACCTAACACAAACTGCCCAGTAGCAAGTTCAGGGAATTGTGCCAACAGTGACCATGGGGTTGGAGCCTTTCATCATCTGGCTCAGGGCTGGGCAGTACTGCTGATGCTGCATTCCTGCCATATTGTTGAGTGGGCCAGCATGTGAGAGAGTAGGTAGGAGGGTTGAAGGTATTTCTGAGAAGTGAGGCAAGGTTTTGGTCTGCCAGATACAAACAACAGAGGCACCAGTGTCCGTGACGTGATGTAGAATTGTGGATGACATGAAGACAGCAGGTGGAACCACCATCATCTCTTGCCTAGCCTCAGTTGAGGAGGCCACATTGCCTTGACTAGAGGGAGAAATCTGCTGGAAGAATAGCTGGTAGTTTTTGTACTGCAATACTTTATGGGTCAAAAACGTGGTGGCCTGTTCATGACAGGGACAGCAGCAAGGATTTGTAGTGGGGCTGGCAGGCAGCTAGAAAGATGACTGCTGGCATGGCCCGTATGGCCACAGGCACCACCTGGTACTACCAAGGCTCTTATGTCAGGATAGCTTCCAACATACCAACATCAAACCTTCTTGCTTTCATGAACTTTTCATTCTTCATTTTCCTTACTTCAGTTAAAAACATTTCCAAAAATTGTACTACTCAGAGACCACAGCATACCCTCAACGTGGTAGACCTCATATGCACCAAGGACTGTAGACACTGTTTCTAGTGAGGAGGATCCTATCGTCTGTTTTCCCAGTAGACCAGAAACATTAATCGAGAAGTGAAAGAATCGCTTGTAGCTTTCTTTTTAGTGGAAGTGGCTTGTCCCTGCAATGATTGCTGCAAAGTACTGACACACTGGTTTTAATGTCTAATGACAGGCTGTAGCCTAGCTACATGGTGTCTTGTAGCTCATGGTGGTAGCATACAGGGCAATTTAGACTCATCTTGTCTGTATTGCAGTGTATTTTTGTTTTCAAGATTGTATTGCTTATACATGCTAGTCTTCAATGTTATTTCTCCGACCCACCAGCATTGTGCTTTTGTCACACAATGGAGACACTCTATAACATAGACATACTATAATGCCCTCATGTTGTGCGGCTGTAGGATGATAAGGAAATACTAAATGGTTATTAGTGCTACAGTAGAACATGAATGAGAGGATACACAGACAGGATATATAATGCATTTTTATTGAAGCTAGAATGCTGAAAAGACAAAATGCCAAATAGACATTAAGCCAAACGAATGCCATACTGAACAGACATAATGCCAAATGGACATAAAACCAAACTGTCATAATGCTGAACAGACACAATGCCAAACAATCAATGCTGAATAGACAAAGCCAAATGAACGCAGTGCCAAACAGCAGTAAAACTAAACAGCGATAAAGCTGAACAATTTTATAACCAGACATTCATAACTGTAACAAGGGTTTAACATGTAAAACTTCATTACTTGATTCATAATATGGTTATCAAGTTTTAATACAGTATTAGGTTTAACAAACAAGCATAAAATGAGACTTACCTGTACATATAGCATAACTGCACTACTGTAAGTGTTTGATGGTGGTGAAAGGATTTGGGTAATAAATGGGGGATTAGATAAATCAGCTTTGATTCAATTTTAAAGCCAAAACTATTTGGTTAGTAGGAAATGTGAGGCAGCAGGAAACTTAGCATTGCTTGCCAAGAGCAGCCAAGAAGCCCAAGTGTAATATTACATGCAGAAACATTCATATTATCATTAACATGAAAATATTTTTACAGAGGAATGATATAAAGGAAATTACTTAGTACTAATGGATCCTTTCTCTCTCTCTCTCTCTCTCTCTCTCTCTCTCTCTCTCTCTCTCTCTCTCTCTCTCTCAAGCCATCCATCACCTGCACAGTTGAACATCAGAGCTCTGCTATTGTATCTTCATCCAACCTTCAGTTTTGACTGAATTTGCAAGCAGAGCATTCATGAAAATATTTACTTTACAGAAAAAGATTGACAAGCGAGGTCGTAAATTAGTAGACTATGACAGTCAGCGGCACCAGCTGGAGAACTTGCAGCGAGCCAGCCGGAGGGACGAGTACAAGATTGCCAGGGCTCGTGATGCCTTGGAGACAGCACGCACCACATATGAAGTCCTCAACAAGGTAAGCATGTCAGGGACTGGCTGCCATTACAGAACTTTGTACATTATTTTTCAAGATAAAGAATAGGTAAATATTAATTTCTTCACCCATCTACACTGGTGGACAAAAGTCTTTTTTCTCAGTAGTTTTAGATGAGTTTAGAATTAAGGAACTGTTAGATAAATGTAAATAGGGAGACAGGACACTATGAGCCTCACTTGTATAATACAATTACGTAATTACACTCACCTCTGCTGCTGCTCTTACTGCTCCTCCCATAGTTATTTTTCCATTCTCACAGCAGCCCTGACCATGCTGTAGTGCAAAAACACTTTGGACTCCATTTTCAAAGATGGCAGTGCCTTGCAGAGTTATTGAGTATGCACCTTTCAGAGAAAGGCCCTTAGGAAAGGCACATCAAGGGTCAAAGGCACCTTTAGATATTTTGGATATGCAGTCCCTGAGTGGTCCCACATGGCGTTGTTGATAATTTAGATGATGACCTTGGGTAAGAAAGCAACTGTGTTGAAGGGGAAGCTGAGGCTTTTATCAACACTTGAGGCTGTGTTAACAAGTCCTGATTTGCCAAATCAAAATTAAATTATTGGTCTCAGATATACAATCATTGTCTTTCCCTTAAAGCCTGAGACATATTGTATAGTTGTAAACTTGTTGAATTGACTTTCTAATGCTTGGTGTTGCAGGAGC
Source organism: Callinectes sapidus (assembly GCA_020233015.1). NCBI lineage: Eukaryota > Metazoa > Arthropoda > Malacostraca > Decapoda > Portunidae > Callinectes > Callinectes sapidus. The sequence continues at coordinate 10,972,840 of CM035193.1, forward strand.
TGTATGAAGAGCTTCCCACTCTCTATGACCAGAGGATCCCCAATGTTGCTTCCCACCTGCAGACCCTTTATGCTGCTGAGGCCACAGTCATGGCAGAGTTTAGTAAGGTGAGCATTACAGCTCTGAATGGCATGGTGACAATGGTTGTCATCCATGGCAAGGAAGTGTTATCAGTGCAAAACTGGAGTATTGATATAGCATTTTTATGTTATTATTAATGTTATGCTGGGAATGTGGTTTATATTATTTTTGTCCTCACTCCAGGTTGCCAAAGAGGTAGAGGCCATTGCAGACAAGCTGACAAAGGAATGTGCCAAGGGAACATACAAAGTGAAACGGACAGCTGCCCCACGCCCACTGTCTTCTGTGGAGGCGTCCTCACCGCAGAACACCACCAATTCCCCATCCATGTGAGTATTGCCTGAGTTCTGTGATGCAGGAACACTGACATTCCAGAGCTCTGGGGTGAGGTGCCATCACAGAATTGTGTTTGTGGTACAACATTATGGATTGAACTGTGTGTAGAGGAATTTTGATAAATATGCACGTAGCTATAAAAGACTAACTATTGATGCAAAAAACATTCCCTTTGTTTTTGTTATCAGAGTAATGGTTGTAACACAAACACAACAATTCTGCATTATCCATCACCTATAATATGATGCACTTATGAAGCCATAGATACTAGTTAATTTTTGTCATAGTTATAGATACTATTAACCATTTTAATTGACATGATTTCTAATCAAATGAATGTGTTTTTATCATTTTATTTTTCTAATTTGTCTCTAGATATTAACTAACAAACATGACTTAATTCATTATTGTTTAAAGTTTAGAACTAATTTAAAAGATTTAGCTTTCTTTTGCCTTGATGTAGAACTTTTCTTGTTAAAAAAAAAATCATATGTGTGTGTGTGTGTGTGTGTGTGTGTGTGTGTATATATATATATATATATATACACTGCTACTAGACAGGGACAGATGCAATAACATGCAGACATTAAATAACTTCAGTTGATAGAATAATGAGTGTCATTCATCTGATGTCAAGAGACATCAGAAGTAGAGTTTATGTTAATGAAGAAAACATGGAAGGAGAGTGACAAAACTCATGAATTATTGCTGCATTGGGCAAGCAGTTTACACATGCAACCATTGAATATGATAACTCGTGTACAGTCGCGTCTTCTTTTAGATGCTCAATAGGGAGACCAAAACTTGTCCCTATAAACTTAACAAACCTTTCACTCCAGGTACTAAATATAATATGATTAACAGACCCCCCCCCATATGACATTACAATGCATACATAAAGTACAATAGATAAACAAGTTTCAATGCCATTTATCTGACTATTCTTATGTTTTGTTATTATTTTGCACTTTGTTGCCAAGCTCATGATATTTTGGGGGGTTCATTTAGGAGATATGATGAATGGTTGTAAGGCTGTAAATCCACACAAAAAAATCACAGAGTGAGTCACTGAGTATAGGCAAGCACAAAAGATTTGAAATAATGCTGGGAGGTGTGTGTGAAGTGGGGATGTGTAAACAATGCACCAGGCCCCACACAAAGTACATAGTGACTTTTAAAGATCATTTTAGACTATATGATACAATTTTAGGGAATTCTTAGACCTCTTTTGTAAAGTTTTTATCGGTCAACATGAGTGCTTTTAACAAACTTTGTCTGCCTACAGGTACAAAGCAAAAATAGTAGGAAAAAGACTACTTTGAAATACATTATGCCTGCCTATAATTAACTCATTCTCCCTATAAAGGGATATTTCTTCCCAATATTTTTAGTGACTTCTGGCTACAATGTGAAATGCCTGTAAAAAACATGCCTATAAGGAGACCTGACTGTATTTGGTATCAAGTACATTGTATGGCATATGATGTAGGACCTTAATCCAATGTTAGATATATTGCCTGCAAGTACAAATATAGGCTGTGCTCTGCATATTAGTCTCATCAGGTCAGTGCAGACAAAGAAAGCATTCATAGAGAAGATCACAAAAATATTATTACTTTAACCCAGGTTTGTTTGTTTTTTGTTTTTTTATCTATACAAAGTGGGCTTTTTTATGTGAATTTATGGGCTAAAGGACACCACCTAATGGAGGCTTTCTATTTGAAAGCCCACCCACTTTGGGACCATTACCCTGAGTGGACGCCCAATCTCCACTCAGACCGCAGTCAGTATTTGAACCTAAATGCTCGGGGATCCCAAGGTCCCCATAGTGCAAGCTGTTCCAATGTACCTTTTTAATCTGTACCCATTGAAGTCTTTCAATAGTGATCACATACCCCTGACCCACAGTGTAACAAGGATGCCTACTTTATTATGGGTTTTCAAGGTTGTGTGGTAACTGAAATCTAAGAGAGGTTTCTCTCAACTTAGTCTCCTGGTTCTAGCAGAGGACACATCTAGCACAGCACATGTGAGTCACTTTCTACAAAATAGATTTGCAGTATTTTTAGAAATTTGTCATATATCCCCAAAACTCCTCTCACACACTCTGAAGGTTACCCATGTCCCAAGTTAAGAAAACCTGACTTCATAAAAAAACAGATCATGATATTTGTATGGTGGTGTTTTTAGTCCAACCTTGTCTTGTTTCATGTGCAAGATTTGTGCATCTCATAATTATGAACATCATGGTCCTGAGGCCCATTCTTGTTACATGAAGCCATGAAGTAGTTTGAATGGCACATGATAATTGGATCACATGACTGAAAACTTTTTCATGTAGTTAGAAAGTCATTAACCACCATACTTCATTGTTAGTACACGTGGTGCCTCTGCTATATATTTTCATATCATAGGTAAGAATTTGTCTGGTATACACACACACACACACACACACACACACATGTCAGTGTTGAGCAGGCATGACTTGTGATTACATAAAGAAATCTTTCATAAATTAATGGAAAATCGATTCTCTATAATTGAATGTTTTTTTACACCGAACAGATCTAAATGGAAAACATGTGACACTACTTTCCAACACTCATCAATCCAGCATGTCTCCATTTCCATAGGTGTTCCTGGCTTTGACTTCTATTATGATGACTCACTAAAATGCATGTTTTTCTCCCAAAGTTTCAGAATAATATCTTTTATTACTTTCTGTGTGTTCTGTGTGCTCAACATCTTCAGTTTCCATCATTTCTGGAGATCATTCAATTTCACTTGATTGGATGTGCTTGTGTGTGTTTTCTTGCAAATACCAGAATATCATTGTTCCTACCTGGTGTGACAGAATGATACAGAGCCATGATAGGCAGTACCATACAGTGCCAGCCTGAAAATTTGAGCCAAAACATGGAACTCGCACCACCAACGTCTTTAGTAACTCCTATATCATAAAACAATGATAAGAGATGGCAGGTGTTTAACCCCATAAAAGAAGGAAATGTTCCTCATAGATGGCTAGTTTTGACAGTTTGCAAAAAATAGGTCATTTTCATTACCAACTGAGGAAAATGTAATAGCACCATACTTAACAATATTTTTCTATCACATCTCCCACAAACTGGAACTCACTAGGTGATATGAAATGTTTGTGGTAAAGTGAAGTAACTTTCACCCCTTCCTCAGCCTGTGTTCATATAGTTGTGAGCCATACAGCAGCCTGGTTGTATGGCTCACAACCTTATGACTGGAGGCATGGGTGGCATTAGCACATGACTTGCCAGTACCGGGTGTTGATTTTCTCCTGGATTATGACCTAACAGGTGGGAGAGTTTGGGTGTAGCATCCATCTGCAGATCAGATCCCAGTTGTGTGAGTCAGAGTATTCATTGCTGAATATGTGTGCTGGGACTTATTGCAGGATTGTAGAGCAACCACAGAAGGCATCTGGTTTTATTGAGTGTTGCTGAAGGTGAGTCAGGAGGGTTTTCCTCACCCAGCAGAGGCTCTTGGAGGTGGTACTCAATTGGAATTGTCACCAGGTGGAGATGATGTAGGTACTGGTCTTCAGTCTGCACCTGTGTCCGTTGTGTCTGAGGAGTAAGAGGTGGGTGCCAAGGGCAGGAAGACTCCTGAATGGTGGGGAGGTGGGAATTTCCCCCACTGTAAACTGCACTAAAGGCAGAGAGCAGGCTGCCTCCCAGCTAACTTCAAATTCATGCAGACACAGATGATGCTTGCTCATCAAGTGAGCTGCCCCTTATGATTGCTACTGTAGCTAATGGTGTGTCTGAGGAGAGTTCTGTCTCCCTCTCTCAGGAACACATTGCCCCACTGTTTGCTGAGCTAAGAGTGGAGGACTTCAGGAAAGGGAAGTCTTACCTTAGAAACTTAGTTATAGGTCATGGAAGGGAAGTCTTACCTTACAAACTTAGATATATGTAGGTCTTTTAAAATCAGTGCAAAGGAAAATTGCCTGAAAGAATACAGGGTATTAGGGATATTCCCTATGAAGCAAGAATTTAAGGTATTAGATTTACATTCTTTAGGGAGAATAGGTTAAGAGGAGGCCTATTAGAAGTCATTACATGGTATAGGTGTAATAGCAAAGGGGATATAAGTAAAATTCTTATGATCATTATCTGAAATATAACAAGAAGTAATGAGTTCAAGCCCAAAAAGATTACATTCAGAAAAGAGATGGAAAGTAATTGGTTCTCAAATAGAGTGGTTGATGAATGGAATGGACTCAAGTAGTTAGTGGCAAGTCAGTGGTGAGCTTTAAAGATTGGACAAATATATGGAATAGCATGATAGTAGAAATAGGTAGGTATGTTTCATACAGGGACTGCTATGTGTAGGCCTGATGGTTTCTTGCCATGAGATCATTCTGGCATTTTCATTATTTTCCAATCTTAACTCAGTCAGTTTCCTTAAGCTGAGAAAATGGTTCAGTGGGAGTGTTATACTGCAGGCCTGAAGAATGAGGACTTGTGAATACATAAAATAGATGTGAAGGGCCTCTAGAGGTTTGTCTGCATTAGGGTTCATTTGTCAATCTTATCACATGTGGAGGATAGAGCTGTCATGGTTGAGTTGATTCAGATAGTCCCAAATCACCTGAGTCTATATTTGTCAGTTTTTATTTAGTCCTAGGAAATGCGTGTGTGGGTGTGTTACTTTATTGTGACTACTCTATCTCAGTAGCCATCTTATAGGGATGTCAGTCTGGTATATAGGTAAATAATTTGTCTGACAGAATAGGCAATAATTTGCTGCTTATATTTAAGAGCTTTAACAGTGTCAATCACTTGAAGGACATGGTATAGGTAGGTGTAGAATTTCCCTTGAAATGACAAATGCCACATTAGAAACTTAGATGTTTGAAGACAAGACAATATACAAGATTTTTTTTTTTTTTTTTTTTTTTTTATATATAATTATGTCTTTACTATTATGGTGTGATCATATTGAGAAAATAGTACAGAGTGATTGTGTAAAAAAGTAGTTACAGATCTTAATGTTTTTCACTCACCTGTTGCTAAGTGTGTTGCAGTGTTTAGTGTAGTGTTCAGATCTCACAAAGAAATGCATAGTTTAGGTCAGAGCCAATCATAGAGTGGCCACCTGTGCATTCTAGAACACTGAAAATGGTGCTAGATTTTCACATCTCATATGTCACATTTGTGTGTGTGTGTGTGTGTGTGTGTGTATTTACCTAGTTGTGTGTGTGTATGCCTGCAGACAGTCACCTTCTCCTTCCTTGATGATCTATATGTCAAGAGTAGTGCATGCTGGTGCCACTGGTTCACAGGTGGTATGATGAGGCCCCCAAAGAGGAGGGCAGCAATTCCCATGAGGTGTTGGAGTGCAGTGAGGGCACACTTGAGATTACCAGCCCAGAGGAGGCTCCATGTTCCTCAGTCACCTTGGAAGCTCAGGAAACCTATAAACCCATCAAGGACTCTGACCAGACGACTGCACCCCCTGTTGAGTCCCCCGGCACTGATGTACCAGACCTCCCTCCTAGCGACTCCCAGCCTGAGAGTGACAAGTAAATGCCAGACAGTTTGGGGCTGCTTTGCTGGGTTGGCTTGGGCTCAGGATTTAAGAGTTGTAAATATGGAGTAATTGAAGTAGAAACAAAATCAGCCTTTTTGTGATTTGGACAGAATACTAGAGCAAGTTGAAGATACAAAAAAAAAATTTATAACAAAAATTTGGGGGAGAGGTTGGAAAAAAATGCAGGCTTTTATTTGTAGATGTTTATTTCAAATTTTGTGAAGAACAACATCAGAAAAATAGATAATATCTGTGATTGGATATTATTAGGTAAGCAATAAGAAGTTTAATATTCCTGAAAAAAATGGGTTTCATTCTTGCTGGAAGAACAAAAAGCTGTTAGAATATGGCACGTGCTGATCAGTTAACCTTAACAGAAATCATGTGAAGGAAAACAAATTTGTATAATATTTAGTTTTGTAATTAAAAAGAAAAACATTTTGTACACATCAGATAAGCTGAGTGACAAGACCATAGTACAGATGCATGTTTAGACTGACTGATGTATCTAATGTTTGATAATGTGGGAAGGTACAGAGGTCATGGTAGGACAGGAACAAATTATTTAGAAAGATCATTGCTTCTGACCTATAGCTTTAAGGGAATCAAGGTTTGTCTGTCAGTTTTGTGAAAATAATTCAAGGAATAGAAATAAATAGAAAGTAACAACATGAACTATTAGAAGCACAGTGAAATATAAGCTGTCAGCTCAAAATGAATACCACAGCACACAATAGAAAACATGTATGGAAAATCAAAATGAAAAGCCTTTTCTTTTCTCTTTTAAATGATTTATTGTCAGAAATACTGTAGACTTATATTATTTCATATATGGAACTTGTGTGTGTGGGACAGCTGTCACTTGTGTGTTGGTGGAGGATGAGCAGGCAGAAAAGTTGAGAAATAAAGTGAGGTGCATAAGATAGGAGATGAGATACAAGATTGATTTACATCAATCATATATTTGTATTATTAGGAAAAGCCATAAACTGAAAGAGTGGGATTAGCTGAGGAGATCCAAGACATTAGAAACAAGCAGGCTTGAAGGAAATAGTCTGATTTTATTATTATTACTTCATTTTCAAAGGGAAAAAGGAACAAAGTGTGAGCTGCTTTGATCATGGAGATTTTATGTGTTGACTGGAGCAAAGATAATATTTGGGCTAGATGAACAGTACATAGTGTATGTTGCCATCTCCAAGGAAATGTAGGACAGACACCAACAAGAATGTAGAAATGACTGTCTTAGTGTGCTTTCTTTATCCCTTGCTTATGGTATATCATTGTATCCTCCTCTCCCTGCTCTTTCAACCTATCTTTTATGCCTCTCTGCTTATCTGCCTTTCTGCTCACTCTTGGGTTACCAAGGCTCAGAGTTACACCATCAAGGTTATTATTGCTCTTGTCTTCATTCACAGTGTTCATGGTACTACAACTAGATATGTAATGCCTTCAGGAACTACCAAAACATGAACCACTGAGTTCTTACAAAAGACCTCAATACTTTTGTACACTAGTTCTTGAGGACTGCACCTTAACATCTTAAATGTTTTCTTCCCTTGATGCAAGTGGGCACTACTACCTTGAAACACACAAGTGCTTCCATGCTGAGATGATTGTAGTACATAACCATAATATGAGCTAATATCTCCCAGAAATATTCATTATAAACTTGCAATTCTGGGATTAAATTTTTTTTCTGCAGCAGTCTCAACTTTGATATTATGGTTATAGATAAACAATTAATCTCAAATAAAAATCAGCTAGCCATCATGTATGATCGTTGACCACTCCTTAGACCAGTTTCCTCTTTCTTACCTGTAAATACTGCGAAAAACTTCAGTATATTTAGATTATTGATTATTGAAGGCTGAATATTTTGTAAATAATTAAATCACAAACATTATCCTGTTAATAAGTAATGCACATAAAAAGTGTACCAGGCATATAAGCTAACCATACAGCCACCAAAAGTTGGAAGACTTGTCTCTGTGTCTATAGCCCACACGTCAACTAATCTTAGAGTGTTAATAGTGTCGGGTATGTAGTGGCTTGGTATATGCACAGTGGTTTCGCACATTGAAGCAGGAATAGTGCCTGCAGCAAGGTGTCAGGCAACACTCAGCTGTGCTATTACATTAGATGTGCTGCTTGGAATTCATAGGAGACACATAGCATTAGCCTCATTGTACTAGTGTTTAACTAAAGACCAATAACTTTGTATTTATCTCACATAAAGAATCAACCATGAGGTGCATGCAGGATTGTGAATCCCTCCCTTTTACCTCAGTATGCTGCCACCACCACCGTTACCACTACTGTTCATTGCCTTAACCAAATTCCCTGGTGCTCACTGGAGTGCATCCACTCACCTCTTTGGAAACATTTATGCTCTCATTACTTACATTTATGTTCAGGTTTTGGGATGGTAATGTATCTGTGATGCAGAACAGTATAATAGTGAGGTGTAGTAATATCTTTGAATAGTACTTGACCAATGATAATGACTTCATAATTAAAGATAAGTTGTAATTTTTCTGGAGTTTCTCACAAGTACAGTCTGGTGAGTGGTACAGTAATATCTGCCTGAAGGATTACCATCATATCTGCCCTTTAAAAAAGTCACTTGCATAAGAAAGCATTACCCTTTAAGAAATCATTTTGATGATTAATAACCTAGTTCCTGTCCATTAAGAAATCCTTTGATGATGAATAACCCAGTGCTTACCCACAGCCGGCCAACCATCTCTGCTCCTGTGGCCCAGAACAAGGAGGAAACTGGCCGGCCCTATGAAGAAATAGAATTTGAGGACAAGAAAGTGAATGGCAACGTGTCACAGCCAGCTCGCACTAATGGGGAAGTGTTGTCCACCAAAATTCCCCAAGGTGAGTGTGTCCTCTGCCTCACTACAGGTGAGCCTGAATGTGCAGATTGAAGTGAAAGGCCATGCCAGTCTGCACTTCAGGATGTTCACAATGCTGCCTTAGTTGCCAGATGCTCGACATAAAAAGTTCCTCCTATAGATTCTGGGAAATCCAAGTAGATAGTACATGTGTGTGTGTGTGTGTGTGTGTGTGTGTGTGTGAGAGAGCAGTATGCCACGACATCATAGAGAGGGGGAGGCTGGAATAATAGTAAGTTTTATTATGTCATAGACATGTTGTTCTTATGAAGGAAGCACTACAGTTGGTCCAGTGAGATCATCCCTGAGCAGTTCACTGGTGGCCATCCCTTATATTTTAGGATGTTAGTCCTAAGAGAGAAAAAGAAAAAATGGAACTTAAAAGCACATTAAAGAAGCATTTTATCATCCATGAAGTGATGTCATGAATAATAAGGGAACAACGCATCACCTCTTATCATTTATTATAGATCATGCAGTTGTTAGCCTCAGGGATGATTGTTTTGGCTTAAGATTTTTTGAAAACACATGTGAAATCTTACAATCCCTTCTGATGGAGGTAAACAATTAATTGAACTGTCCTCATTAGAATCTCTCTCTCTCTCTCTCTCTCTCTCTCTCTCTCTCTCTCTCTCTCTCTCTCTCTCTCTCTCTCTCTCTCTCTCTCTCTCTCTCTCTCTCTCTCTCTCTCTCTCCATTGTTCTGCATTTCTAGATACTCATGAAGTTTCTGCTTGTCATATGACCTTGTTTTGGTGGGAAAGTCTCAATCACAAAATTAGCAAATTGTAGCATTACTTTCCTTGTATGTCTTGTATTTGTATTTTTTATGTCGTTGTCAATGCTGAGGCTAGTGAGGCTGAGTATCTTAGTAGACAGCAACAAGACTGTAGAAACCAAAACTCTTGTACCAATGTCACTGCCACACTACAATTAACTCTTTCTGGCATTACTTGTATTTAGGATTCTATTCATAAACAAAAATAGCAAAGTTTTGCATCTAAAAAGTGTATTGCAAACTGGTATATCACTGTTATGGTAAAGAAGAGCTGTTAATAAAATGACATAACATGTGCATTGGGTGAAGCATGATGTACGTTCTTCAGTCAGCATGCTATTGCTGACTCTCACACTCACCACCTGGCTAAGTGGCCACTACAAAACCTCAGAACCTTCTGCCATGAGGTGGATATTGATTGGCATCGGCTGCCCTGTGTCTGAGGATTGGCAAATATTCATAAGAAATTATTTACATATAACTATTATGAAAGAGTTCGCTTAATTTTTCTAAGCCTCTGGAAATTGGAGAGTTGTATGGGTCTTGCTAACTAACCAAGTAACCAAACACCAAACATCTGAATGTCAAGTGTCTGGTCGTCATGGTTAATATACCATCTATTGCTCCCTTGTTAATCTCGCATTAGGTCTTATGGGAGAACTGGTACAAGTATTCAATATAAATGCAGCCTGATGGAAATTATATAAAACTAGGGGAAAAATCAAATCTTCCTTTTGTTCCATAACTCACCACAAAAAATATTTTTTTATCAACAGGAGTGTAGAGATTAATGTAATACCACACTTGACTGCAATGAAGGAAATGCCAAATTTGAATCCCAGTTTTTTTTACATGATTGTCCACTCCTAGGTTCACTCAGCTATGAATAACAACGTTTTAGGCAGCACAACAGAAAAAAAGAAGGGGGCCATCTAAATTTTATATACTGAAGCCTAGGATTGTTAAGTGGCATTGGCTCTTTGCACTGTCAGTATGAAATGAACCTTAATAATGATAATGCATCGTATAGTTTGTACATTCAAACTTTGTCATTTTATTATGATACTGTACTGTACCTCTGCATTCCATAGCTCAGTCCCCTCTGTTTCTACTGTCTTTGCCTCCTGTCTTTTTGGGGTAGCCAGGGATCTTCCCTCAGGGATACCAGTGTCCCTGTCCATGGCTGACCTTGCTGGTTGGGGTGGAGCTTGCAACCCCCTCCCTGTTAAAAACCTCCACAGCCGCCACCAGTTTTAGAGGTAGAGTTCTGGGTTCAGGCTCTAGGTGCAGGCAAACCTCTACCCACGACCCTAACCCAGTTTTACTCAGGGGTTCAACCATGCAGACATCCCCTCCATGATGCCATGGCATCAGATGGGCCTGCCTGACTGAATGATGGTTGTAGAGTAAGGCCTGCAGGACCCCTGTGTCCTGAGAGGACCAGGAGGAACCTGCAACCCTGTTTTTAACTTTGGAGTTTGGAGATGTCGGTGGGGTTGCAGACATGGCACCTGCCCATCGGACCATTCCTGGGGAAATCTTCAAAGGGTTCTGCGTGTGGGCTCCTGGAATGTCCTGAGCCTCTCAGAGGATCTTTTCATTTTTCAATCTCAATTTCCAATCTTCAATTTCAATTTTCAGCTATATTTTGCATAAAGGTGCAGGTAAAGTTACTGTTGTAATTAAGGAAATAAAGGTTGTAACTACAGCAAGGTGTGTGTGTGTGTGTGTATGTGTGTGTGTTTGTGTGTGTGTGTGTGTGTGTGTGTGTGTGTGTGTGTGTGTGTGTGTGTGTGTGTGCATGCATGCGTGTGCCCAAGGGAGAGTGTAGCCATAAAATAACAGCTGCCAATAAGACTGTCATGTGCTTACCACTCCACAATTGTGGTGAATTTGCATGTACAGACTGTTGCATTAGACAAGCTGCATGTCAAGATTAATTAACTAATGTAGTTAATAGTGTTAATAAGCTTACTAACAGAGTGTTGACTTTCTGCACTCTATTTATGCATTTTCTTTTGAACTGATATGTTCAACTATCAGGATGAAAATATTTTTGACATTTTAGTTTGATGAAGCAGAGTAAGTATTTACAAATGTGTATGGTCACTTCTCTTGGTAGGTGTGGTATCTAGTGATGGTTAGAAAGTTTTGCATCACTTATGAGAGATAGACAAGCATTCATTGGATAAAAGACAAATAATTACTCTAATTGAAAACTGCACTGGATGTCTAATTTTTGCTAGTATCAGCCTCACTGTATGCTTCTTGCCACAAATTTCCATTATTGCCACCCCTGCTTGATCCACACCTGGCTTCTGGTTGACTTTATGCCCAGTGCAAGGCCACAATTCATGTTGCAACACCAAACTTGCTTGTAACTCTCAACATTATTATAGGTAACTCACACACACACACACACACACACACTGGCTGGCTGGCGATGGGTGCCGACGTCTGCTGGAGAGTGCTCCCAAACAGTGTTGGTGAAGGATAACAAGAGGACTCCTTGGCCTAGTAATGTATATACATAGGTGAGAGGGGGGCTTAAGTGTGTCCTGTTTCCATATAGTGACATTAGAAGAGAGAGTCAACAGAGATATGGATGAAAGACTGTATCAGGCTGGGCCCTCTAGCGGCCATGATAGAAGCTCTCCCCCGAACGTAAACAAACTTATAGGAGGCGGGGTTAGCGTGATAGAGACTCCAATGGAGTTGAGAAGACTAATGGAAAGTGATGGCAGAGATAAGGTGAATAGTAGATAGTGAACTGCATTGACAAGATTGACAAACAGGATCTGGTGGTACTAAAGGAAGATGATGATGGTGGAAGGATGAGAGGGCATTCATAGAGGATCAGAAAAAGACAATGTTTGAGAGACACTAAAAAGTACAGCTTTCCGCATAGAACAGTGGATGTTTGGAATGGATTATGTGAAGAGATTGTTACAGCAGCAAGTGTGCAGAAATTTAAGGAAATGTTGGATATATATAGATATGGAGACAGGACAATATGAGCCCTGCTTGAGCCCTGTATAATACAACTAGGTAAATACACACACACACTGACAAAATAAAATTATATGTATTAGATTTTTTATATAGAAAACTTTATGATAATGTATTCAGGACCTACTTGACCAGGCTGAGGCATGGCAACACTTTGGTGAAAAATTGTGTAATAATGATATCCACTATTTTCCTTTTGTATCAGGATCACTAAAAGATGAATATTATCTGATGGAGTTTTGTTAAAATTCATACTAATACTGAATACTAATTACATTATGAACAGTTGTGTGATATAACAATTTGTGTATTCAATTTTGTACAAAGATGATAAAAGTGTTGCCTGACCTGCTCCTCCTCTACTTCATACAGACATGCAGAGGTGAGATGGCTTTGATATTTTGTCTCATTAGTGCACTTCTCAGTGCTTCAGTTAACATTGTTCTCTGGCAAAAAAGCAAATTCATCTATTGTTTTGTTTTTATATAAAATGGTTATTTACTCCCATGCATATTATAGCAACAAGAAATTCCATTATAGGAGATTTGAAGAGATCTTTAAATTATTAGTTAGTTCATACTTTAATTTACTTAGGTGTACTTTTGGGAAGTTAAATAATTGACCACAGGTGTAACGTAGTGATCTTGCTTAGTGGTAACACTACTGACCTAATCCTGAATAAAACAACAGCCTGGGCATGGGTGTAGTAGTAGTAGTAATGGAGATGGAGAAATACAAGGGTAATGGTAGGCAGAGGCACACACTCTTTCCACCAGTATGGCTCACTCTGTCTCCTCAGCAGCTGGCCCTGCACTCAGTAACGGCCCTTCCTTCACATCTCCCTTGGAGGAACCAGAGACAAAAGCGGATGAGATCTATGACGTACCTGTGGGTAAGTGCCAGCAGAGCTCACTTGGGCACCCCAAGAGACACCACCACAGCCACTCTGTTCTCTTTCATTTAAGTATTGGTGCTGGAGTAGTGATGGTGCAAGTGGTGATGTTTTAGCTGCTAGTTCATTAGTTTGTGGTCTCTAACTGTGATGCTGTAGTGTCATAGGAAACTCTTTGCTGCTTGTCTCTGCATGGAATTGCTTTATTGTGTAGAATTCTTCCTTTATGTTTTTGGGATGGTTGTGGTTATGGTTATGGTAGTGGCTGTCTACCTCTAGTTATGAGGCACCCATAAGTGGGTATGGTCATTGGCGGTAAGACCAAAGGACTCCTAGTGGGTAATTAAGCTTTACTGTAGATTTTAATGTGTGCATATTGCCTGCTGCTTTTGATGCTCTCTCTCTCTCTGGAGTGTGTGTGTGTGTGTGTGTGTGTGTGTATGTGTGTGTGTGTGTGTGTGTGTGTGTGTGTGTGTGTGGATGGGCCCCTGTGTGCTCAACTTCTAATTGCTGTAGTAGTTGTTGTGTGTGCCAGGAAGTCCACTTTCACTTGGGACTTTTTACTGATCCCTCATATCTGTGCTATAAGTATGAATGCCTCTTGTTTTTGGTAATATCAGATATATTGTGGAGTAAAGGGGAAGTATATTTCCTGATGAGTTAGCAATCTCATTTGTTATTATCAGAAATCTTGTGTTTGGTCAGCAGTTTCTTTTACCAGGTATAGACTCATTCATTAGTCTTATAGCTCATCAATAAATCAGAGATTGACTCCAAGAGAGACCGGTAACATTCTTATGTTGTGTAACTTTACTAAAAAATCGTATTTCTCATATGATATCTGTAAGCAGTGTGTAGGCCAAGTTAATATGTTGTATCAATCATCTTCTTTCTCTGTTGTGGGGAAAGTAACTGCTCGCAAACATTACAGACTTTCCAGAGTTGTTTCAGTCCCTTCACTGTATAAATTGATGTTTATAGTGTCTCCTGAAAGTATTCTGTGCTATTGCCAAAAACTGTGCTTGTTTATCATACACTAGACCAAAGTCATTCCTTTTTCATGTGTGGTATTGCTGCCATAAGTGTGGGATGGGTGAAGGTATGTAAGGCAGTGAATGACAATTCTTGCCTCAATACTCTGTGACTTGTTGTGGAGAGATTTGTCACACTTCTTTCCCCTCTTTCCATTGCCAGCCTTCCCATTTTTTATTTTCTTCTACAGTATTTGCATAGCACCAGCCAACCTCATAAATGAAGAAAAGACTGGAATTTGGCATGGGAAAGTGAAGTGTGCCAGCAAAAGAAATTTCAGAACCTTTCATCATTTGGTTGAAGCCCCTCACATTCTCCCTTTAATTAAACATCATACCTTTAAGAAAACCAATGTCAGGGAGGTCAAGAAAGACATCTAAGACGACTGATACTCTCATAAAATATGATGTTATGAAGGATCTACTTCATAAGAGTATCAATCACTTTGTCTTTCTTATCTACCCAGACAGTTTTCTTAAAGGTATAGTGTTTGGAAGGAGGGTACAAGCAGCTGCAACCAAGTGGTGAATGGACTAGAGTGCTATCTAATATAGATCCCAATAGGTATGTTTCACATCTCCCAGGGGACTTCATTCACAGGAATTAACCTCTTAATGCTACACTTTATTGCTACATTTTATTTACTTCACTTTTGATGAACTTAATTTCCTTCTTTGTTTTTTTTTTTACTGCCAAGTGTTTCACAAAATGATTGTCCCAGGAGGTTTGTTTCACCCTCCTTTTCAGAATGTCTTATATACAAGTACCTCTTGTTTTATGCTTGTTCGTTTTACGTGTTTTTTAATTCCAAAATCCCTCTCAAAATATATCATTTACATTTCTTTTCACTTATGTGCGATATTTCATTGAGTGGCCAACAGATGTCTCATATGAGTTCCTTTACGCCATCCAAACAACAACAATTACACAATCACATGTGCGTACAATATATATATATATATATATATATATATATATATATATATATATATATATATTATATATAGGATAGACTACTGATTTCTGGAGATTTTCTGAAGTAACAAGGATGGTGCCCATTATTAAAAAAATAACAATAACTCCCACTAACTTTTCATTGTTAGAGCTGACATTTGACCATATTTTAGCTTTCCCAACAGGTCCCCAAGTTTGTTAGGGGTTAAAAACGCCAAAACTAGTAAATAGAGTGGTGTACCTCATCTTGATATTTACCCATTATTGTATTAGGTGCACCATCCCTTCTAACACACTTCAAGCCATGGTTATATAATTTAAATCAAATCATTAAAATTAAGTTATTTAAATCCATTTAAACCAGAGTTTAAAAAAATCATAGTTTCAGTTGAAATACATATCCTGTACATATTAGAAAATCTTATCTACTTGTACTAGACAAGCATCAACTCAGCTTGTCCTGTCAAGTAGCAATTCAGACACCAGTGAATCAATACTTTCTTTTAAAAGACAAATGGTATTGAAAAGCATAAAAAAGAAAAGTATAGTCTTTATATTGATAATAACAGCACATGCAGATATTAGGCTCAATGGGTGTATTTTTTTTAAATGAACAAGAAAATTATTAAACAATTTTTATCAATATGAATCCAAATCTGACTATATATAAATAGACAAGTTAGCAACTTTCATCAGTTCAGTAGACAGGGATGGAGCCCATTCATCTGCTACCTGGGTAGAGTAACCTCCCCCAGACCATACCAAAGATTGCTGGTCTGTGATGTCTTCACAATTCACATTCAAACTATATTGCTTTGTTTTACTGTAGACTGTTGGTGATTTATTGTTATTTGATACACAATAATGCCAAGTGGACACTATGAAAAGATTGATTGTGGGAGTTAAAGAAACCCAGTGTGCCTATCATTTGACAGAATTCCCAAAGGCAAAGGATTGATAATATAGCAAAATGCAGAAAATGCAAACAAAATGCAGCAAGAAATAATAAAAACAAAAAATCATTTGAATAGAAAATTGTTTAAATTTCTAGAATTGATTTAATCAAATAGGTTCATTTTTAAAATATATATTTAAAAACTCATAATTTTTTCCAATCTTGCTTCAAGCTCAATTTGTCACATGGGAATGCTTTGTCAAGTGTGCACATCTCATTTTTGAGAGGAAGTGATAACATGGGAAAGGTGCAAGTAAATGTGTGTTGTGTTGCAGGGGCCACCACAGAAGGTCTGCCACCAGGTGTGCTGTACCGAGTACGTGCTACTTACAAGTACACCCGCGAGGATGTGGATGAAATCAGCTTTGAGGTTGGGGAGGTCATCAATGTGGTGGAATATGAAGATCCTGAGGAACAGGTGAGCAATGCTGGTTCAGTAAACTAAACTCAAGATTAGTACAAAGGATATTTTTCTTCTCACTTGTATTCTTTTTTGTCTCGGCTGGCTGTGAGCACCATGCCTTATATGCTAACACATTTTCTCCTGTGAGTGATTGGTTGCATTTTGGTCTGCGCATCTGTATTGTACTATCACCATATAAAGAATGCAAGCTACCATTCATGTATGTTGTGTCTGGCTCTCAGTTTTTTATCTTGTTTCCTTACCCTTAAATTGGTATTCTCATATGAACTCTATAACATCCACATGTTTTTTTACTCTTACATAATTAAAGTAGTATTATGTTTTTATTTCTTTTCTCTACAAATTAATCATGTTAGTCTTTCATTGATTATAACATTTGTCCTGTGAAGTATTTTGCTTGTGGTTTCGCTTACTGTATCCATTAGAAAACAAATTTTCATTCATTATATTTTTCTTATAATTTGACTAACACCATTACATACAGTGAACTCCTGTGGTCTGCTCCTCTGTGGCAGCTCCTCTGTAGTGATGTCTATGTTTACTGGTGGCATCATTGTTTAAGTGGTGATCACACTGGCAATTATTAACACTATCAAGGCGTGTTTTCTGTCTAGTGTGGCAGGTCAAGCGAGGTATGTCGATCAGGTCACCCTTCCCCACTTATATGCCACGTTTAGGATAAGGTGCACACCTTTATATATAAAACACCTTATTTTTACCTCAACGGTGATATGGAACAAAAGTTAGAATTCGGTAATGAACCAACCACAATTCATCTCTCATTCTGTGGTTGACTGTGTATCATTCACAAAAACAATTGCCCATTCAGAATCGGTGTGTGTATTTATCTAGTTGTGTTATGCAGGGTTCGAGTGGGCTTAGTGTCCTGTCTCCATATTTCCATTTATCAAACATTTTCTTAAATTTATGTATGTTAGTTGCTGTAACAACCTCCTTATTTAATCTGTTCCAAATATCCACTGTTCTATGTGGAAAATTGTACTTCCTAACGTTCTTAAAACACTGACTCTTTCTATCTTCTCTGAGTGTCCTCTCTTCTGTTCATTTTCTTCTTTCATCAGTACCAGGTTCTGTTTGTCCATCTTTTCAAAGCCATTTATAATTCCGTACAATGTAATTAGATCTCTTCTTTCTCTTCCATCTTGCATGCCTGACAGACCCATTTCCCTTTGTCTATCTTCATAATGTTACATCTTATGTCTGATACCATTTTTGCAGCTCCCCTCTGATTCCTAACTTTCTTATATCCTTCTTCATGGTTGAGATTACACCCCTGCTAAATATTCCAACCTCAAATGTGTCATACTGGTTATAATTTTTTCATTGTATTATTTGCCATATACAGTAAGTCCTCTTTATCTGGTACATATGCGTCCCTGAAAACCTTACTGGAAATCGAAATTACTGTATACTGAACCCATTATAACAAGTAATGATATGGAATATATTTCAGCACGTCAAAAATCACCCCTACAGACATTAAAGTACATGAAAATGGTCATATAAAAAACATAAAGTGCCGTGTTTTGGGGGCATTATGGATGTTTCACTGTGCGTCTTGATAATAATATCCACATAAAACACGTCATAAGGATTTCACTTGTGTTCAATGGGGAAACACAGGAAGAGACTGACTGTTGTGGTGACTGTGCGGTGTGGTGGCGCTATGGTACTGTGCAAATATAATTATTGTTCTTCCTTTTTCATCATATGCTTCCACATATTTCCCTTGTAAAAACGAGAAATGTGATTAATTATGAAAACACATGTTCCACATATTATTATGCTATTTCTTACTCACTAATTTGCTGCTTCGACTCCCAAACAGTTTGTGTATGGGTTTATAATGGGCAAATATTGTTGGTCTGATGTCTATGAAGTGTTTTGAAATAGAAAGCCAGATTAGTGAGCGAAAAATAGCATTAAAGCATGTGGAAGATGTTTTCATAATTACTCATATTTCTCGTTTTTACAAGGAAAATATATGGAAGCATGAGATGGAAAAGGAAAAACAATTATATTCATAGTTGCAGTGTTTGAACAACAATTTTTATGCTCATGCATGCAGAATAACTCTTATAAAAGTCTCAATGGGAGACATTTTCCGTGACACCGATCTGTGAATTTTTCTAACCATAAATAGAATTGAGAGTAGTAATCACCAAACACTGAAACTATGAATTTATCAGATAACAAAGTACCGTATAAGGAGGACTTACTATATTAAAAAACCACCCTAATATTGGTCATCCTCCTGTACATTGACCCAAATAGTTGGCTTATGTGCTGTTTAGGGCTCAGTGTATCTTGTGTAACCACTCATAGATTTTTTTCATCCTTACTCTTTTTTATTAATTCTTGCCCTATTTAATACTCACTACTAAATCGTTTATTCCCTTGGTATACAAGCAAAATTTAGTTGGCATTTTAACTTTTAGGGTTTTTCATATTTATTTTAGCTATTTTATTTAACCAGTCACTTTTTAAATTGATGATGTTTTGTTGCAGGAGGAAGGTTGGCTGACTGGTGTTAAAGAAAGCACCAATGAGAAGGGTCTTTTCCCAGCCAACTTCACCCGTCCTATGTAAGGCGTGGCAACTACCACTCAGGCACCTTCCACTTCATGGAAGATGAAGACTCCCTCACATCTCACATAATTCTTACTCTTGTTATTAATACTGATTTTTCCAATGCTACTCTTTCATCATAATGTGCCACATGGTTGGCAGGGAATTCTGCTTGATTAATGGAATTTAAACTGAGCACTGAAAGAGTGTGGTTATCAGTTTAAAATTCCAGTACATTTGTTTATGATTTGTGATGATCCATATTTGGATCAATGCCAAACTCTCGTTAGTTTTGTGTTGTGAGATTCTCTCCCTCCCTTCTCTGTCTTCCTTATTGTAGTGTTCATTTGATGACAATCAATATCTACTCCTTCCCCAAATGTATGTGCTTACCACTGTTACTGCTAATTGAATATGTTGTGAGAAAGAAAAGAAAAATCTTTGCACACCCTTAGAAAAAAAAAAGTAGATATGGTCACCTATATAAATCCATAGGAACTCCTTCCCAGCTTGGTGTTAACAGCAGTAACCTTACTGTGTGGTGGACAGACAAGCAGCAATCATATTTATGATGAATCTTCTGAGGCTTGTTATGTGTCCTTGGCCTAGTGGCATCCCACAAGACCACATAATGATGGTGTGTCTAGGACAAAACTTTCCTCGTTGAGTAGGAAACCTATGCAGCTTTACATAGTAAGAGCCTGAGAACTGTCTGTGCACTGGAGCTGTTGTCTTTTGGTAGGTATGTAGAGATCCCTAGTTATTACTGTTTTTTTTATTTTTTTTTATTTTAATTTTTTTTTTGTTTAGTGATTATTTAGTTCTAAGATAATTGTTATGTTTCTGAATGTTTATCATATGATCTGATATTTCAATACTCCTTATTTTAAATGTAACTGTAATATTTGTAGTAATATTTGCTATTGAAACTCTGTATTGGCTAGGTAAGCATTGTAACCCTAGAAAAGATTTCTGAGAATTACCAATTTAAAAGGCTGTCATAATAAATGAACTAATTTGTTTTGTCTGACACAGCTGTCTGAACAGTTCATATTTTACACACCAAAAGAAAACTAAATGTACTCTTGGCCCATTGTACATGTAGAAAAGAAACCGAACATACTTTTTTTCTTTTCAGGTGCATACAATAAGTTTCCTCAATTAAGAATACATTTTAGTTTTGTTTAGTTTCCGAGGTTATTTTGCACCTTGCGTACCATGAAGTGCACCGGTTAACAGTCTAGCAGCCAGTGCAGTGGGTGTGGTAGCTCCCATGGTTACTTCCTTCAGATATCTACCACAATTATCTAAAGCAACTTAAGTGATGTCGTGTAAATAATACTCTTGCATATAAGGAGACCACTGTAAATAGTTTTTCAGATGTAAATAAAGTGTAAGGCAGAGTGTCATGTAAAGATGGTCTCAGAATTATGTATATAATAGAAGTTATGATGAAAGTAATCTTGTTATTAACTTGATACAAATGATGAGTGGAGTCTTGAGACTCCAGGAATACCTGGTCATTATACTGCAATTATTAAATTTGGATAAATTTCTGCAGACAGTGACCCGCATGATGACTAGGTCTCCAGAGTTGGACATACAGATGTGCCATGTACCAAGACAGGTACTTAATTAGCTACTAATATTACTTTATGTAATCCGTTTTAACCCACTAGTGTCACCCTTGGTGTCATGTTGCTCACCCTTCTATTTCTGTCTTGTTTAAGGAGCCTTAGAATTATGAACATGAAAGTCCTTGTCCTGTTCCAGTTGCAGAAGTTTTTAGTGACTCAAAATATATGGTGCCTTGATGCAGTTTGCCTTGTATAGATAGATCATTTGATATGAGATTTTACTAATGAATCACATCAACCTTGCCCAGCTCACAAAGGATGCAGCATGGCCATGCCCTAGTTGCCTTGGTCTGGGAGCTGTGAGGGGCCAGCGTGCTGGAGGGGCACATACATTGTGAATGCTCAGCAGAGATTTTCTTTGCTAGCAAAGTATTGTACAAAGCTGCTTCAAATTTTATTTGATCAGTTTTGATTAATCACAAAGTCTATAATTTATATATGGTTATAACAAGAAGTGTATGGCAGCACTGCTCTGCCTGTGCTCCTATCTTGGCTTTCAGTCAAGAACCAAGTATGAATGATCATTTACTCTTACTATTTTTACTTGTAACATCAGTGCTAATAAAATAATGGAGTCTGTAGCAAAAGTTTTATTAACTTTGTCTGCAAATATTTAGTAAGTTGAGTTGCAAGGAGTCATTCATCTTGTTTCCTGTCAAAATTTGTATACATTGTTGCTTACAAGTTTACTTGTTTTAATTTTTGATACATTGTATATTGCATTTCTTAATGATTGTTCCCTATTTATTTGCATACATAGTACACAACAATGCTAAATAACATACCTGCATGTGTGCTACCCCTCTCTCTTCCTTCTCCCAAAATAAGACAATAGTCTTGTAATAGGACTAAGAACCTCTATGAATGA
Source organism: Callinectes sapidus (assembly GCA_020233015.1). Classification (NCBI taxonomy): domain Eukaryota; kingdom Metazoa; phylum Arthropoda; class Malacostraca; order Decapoda; family Portunidae; genus Callinectes; species Callinectes sapidus. Next base: position 10,994,865 of record CM035193.1, read on the forward strand.
GTAGCATTTTTCATATGTTTAGAATTAAATCAATAAATATATTGGAAATAGAGTTCTAAAAATGCAATACTGTCTCCAAGTTTGCAATAAATAAGTCAATGTTTTGAGTTTCAAATATTGAAATCACAAAGTTTAAACCATTATTCTTCTGATAAAAACTAAAAGCAATCATCTTATAAAAAATGTACAATTCTTTCTAGTTTTCATAAATTTTGCCCCATATTTGTCCTGTTATTCATACCTACCTTCCCTTTTTTTTTTTTTTTTTCATAAACATGAATTATGCCTTCCAAAGCACACCAGAAGATTCTGCCATCTGGAAGATTACAGTTCTCTGGAGCATGCTATAGCATAGTTATGATACCATTCATGCCATACACAACCTCCGTCAGGAGAGGTCATACATGTATCTCCCGGGTGGGGTGGGGGGGAGAAATGTGTCGGTACACGAACCTCTTTCATGATGCTGTGGCCCCTCTTCCCTCTCCTCCTCTTGCTTACACGGGCGATTGACGTGCATGATGCGCGGCCGCTTACATGTGGCCGCCGATGTCATAAATAGCCCATTCACTGTGAGCGATCCCGAACCATCTGTAGCATCAAGACCAAGATCAAGTTCAACACACGTGGGCCGGAAAGTAAAGACGCTCACTTTTTCACATCAGCCTGCAGCCTTAAGTCTCTCCTGTCTTTTAAAAGAGGACCGACCAACTACCTACCACACTTGTGATAACCTCATAGGACCACCAGGGCTCATAAGAACTACAACGTCTTCGCAGCCCTAACAACAACATTGGCAAGATCATTGAACCTTCTACATGATTCGTGAGTAGCGTGCTTGTATCTATTGCAGATGTATTGTAAAGATTAACCGAATATTTTAGTGACACATGAAACACTTGACAAGTTGCTGCCCTTGGTCCATCGGCGCCTGCTGAATATTCAATTACCGTTTGTTCAGAGCAACATGAGTGGAGTGTGGTTGGAATAATGACTTCGAAATTTAGATTTCCTTGTTATTTCCCTAGGAAATAACAAGGAAATTCCCTAAATATGGTAAACAAGCAATTATGTTCCTATTCTAACCTTCTCACTAGCACAAACCTATTCTAGCAGGGGGCTGCACCCCCCCCCCTCCTCGATGCCCGCTTCAAATTATCCTAACTTGACCTAACCTAGCCTAATGAAATTCCTAAATGTGGCCATAGCTGGACACTCGATCTAGCTGGACCGGGGGCCTGCACCCCCCCCTGCTACAATATCCTAACCTAAACAAACCTGGCCTGAAACTCACCTGCTAAAACACCAGCATTTCCTCCATTTAGGGAATTTCCTTGGCTAAGGGAAATTTGTGTAGATTTTTCAAAGTCCATATATGACCCGTATTTGCCTCCCCCTAAAACCCCGGATTTTTTACGGGCCACTAATCTTGCCAAAACTTGCTCCATTGGTGAGCGTCATCATTGTTTGTTGTGTTTCTCATTGGCGAGGATGAAACTATCTTTCCCTGATATATTTCAGTCTGTTTTGAATTAATCTGCCTGTTAGTTTTGTCGCAAATTGTTAGTTTTGGGGTTGGGGGGGGCCCCCCCCAAAAAAAAACTATTGATTAGCGAGGAAGTCAACAAGCAGATTCATTCAAAACACACTGAAATCTACCAGAGAAAATAGTTTCATCTGAAATCGAGAGACTGGTGTAAAAGTAAAAATTTTGGCGTGTTTTGAATGAATTTGCTTGTTGTTTTCCTCGCAAATCCATATTTTTTTAGGGGGTCTCCCCAAGCCCCAATCCCCAAACCAATGATTCGCAACAAAAACAACAGGCATATTAATTCAGAACAGACTGAAATCTACCAGAGTAAGACACTTTTTGTCCTTGCCAATGAGGGACACAACAAACACCGATGACAGTCATCAAGAGAGCTAGTTTCGGACTCACCTGTACCCAAAAAATCACAAAAATGTTAAAATAAAATAATCTGCGAACTGAAGTAGTTAATCATACCATACAATTACTCAAAATGAAATATGTAACCTCACCTTTATGATGAAACTACCATCCTTGGCCAGCAGGGCTCTAAGCTAAAACATTACACTAACTAAATGTAACCTTGTGGGACTCAAACGTAGCCGTAGGGACCTCGCTTTTCTTGTTTCCATAACAGGTTCACCAAAATATATAAATATTTTGCTTTTTTTGTAATTTTTGGGGAAAAGAAACCGACTAATGATGTACATGGTTCAGTATCGGATCTTTAAATGGAAACTATTGTGTATTTTACTATAAAACTATATGAAGTACTAGTCAAGTGTGTAGGCCCACCACATATTTTTCACAAAAAAAATTATGTCATCTCTTCCTAAACTGGACGCTGTCCCTAAAGATGATAATGTACAACAATGAGCCCATTGAAGTTTGCTTTTTATTGTCTAATTTTATTGTTCAGAAAGTAGAGTAAGTAATTTACTTTCAAAATTGCACACTTTAAACAGCTGACTTTGTTAGCAGACCTGTTTTGGAATTTCAACCCCATGAACCTTTCAGTTTCATAGCAAGTTATTCACCGTGTATCCTTGTGTTGCAGAATTGTGAATTGAAGTGGTTAAAGAACGACACCACCCAGCCATCCTTCCAATCACACACTATGAAGACAAAGAAAGCAGCCAATCCTGCCCCATCCAGGTGATAGAGAGGAAAAGAATATTTCTTTGAATACTCAGATTTATCAACCTTCACAACAAATGGCTTATCCAACTTCTGCAACATTCAGTCTTCAATCTAATTTTCAATCTGTAGAACACCACCTCTCCTCCACTAAACCTCATCTTCTTTTCCTCACTGAAACAGGTGTCTAAGGCAACTGACACCCCATTCAATGCAGCTTCTTCTCTGGTCACTGGCAAACTTATTTACTAATGAAGATATATATTGACATTTCATGTCTGTGTTTACTCTGTACTCTCAAAATGTGAATGATATCTATGAATTATGATGAGATGAAGGGAAAACAAGGTGCCAATATGTTAAGTCATGTTGCCACTCTGGTGGGCCAGGACCAATTTTGCTTTTTCCCATTACTTCTTTTTAATATGGCTATTGTGTTCTTAGGTATTGCGGCGATGTTAAGGGACCAATTTCTTGTAATAGCTGGGGTTGAGTGTAATACTTTTTTTTATTTTTTTATTTTTTTTATTTTTATTTATTATTTTTTTTTTTTTTTACTTAAAATCAACTAGAACAGATTAAATGTTTTTGCATTAATTTCAATGGTAAAAATTGCTTCCTAATTCGAATTTTCCCAATTCGAACAGCCAAAAAGAATGAATTAAGTTCAAATCAAGAGGTACCACTGTATATATACAATGTATTCTGAATATTGGTTCTCATTGTTGATTTTGATTTTTCTATTATTTCAGTATTGACTGTAATGGAATATTAAAGAAGACCAACAGAAAGAAACTGAAGTCTTTGGCTCAAAAAATAGCAGCTAGCAATGAAGTGACAGAAGTCATGGAGGCAGCCTCTGCTGTTGCCATATCAACTTCACATCCTAAAAACAAGAAACAAAAGAAGACCAAAAAAAATGGTTTAGAGAAGCCTGCTGACATTGCCACCAATGATTTATCAAATGTCATGGAGTTACAGATGAAGAATGACAATGTTGATTCACAGAATTGTCCAGGCACTACGCAGATTCTTGCAGACAACAGCCTCAATGGTGTATTACCCAAGATCAAGAAAGTACAGAGGAAAAATGAAGCCAACTTGCAGACATCACCAGAGAATTTAAGTGTTACCACCAAGAAGGATAAAAAGAATAGGACAGCGAAGACAGAAGTATCTGGAATGCCAGAAAGTAATGATGAGAGGGAACAGAGGACAATATTTGTGGGCAATGTCAACACCAAGACTACAAGGAAGAGCCTGTCACGATTTTTCAGTAAATATGGCAAGGTGAGTTTGAGAGTGGAAAGTAACAATGCAGAGGATTGTATTATGAGTTCCTTGTAGCCTTTAGTTATTAAGGGTCACATCTGGGTGAGTACCTGTCTCAGATATCTCATTGCTTTAAAGTTTGACTGTGTTGTTTTTTACTATCAACCAATGATATTCAGTAAATTTCATGAAATTTGGGCGAAGGGGTATTGGTATAATGGGGAGACTTTTATATATATATATATATATATATATATATTTTTTTTTTTTTTTTTTTTTTTTTTCCACAGCCTTATTTTTTTATTAATCATCTTGGAAAAAATACCGTAGATACGTTGTCTTTATATCTACATTTCCCAGAAAAACATTTCTACGTGTGTGTTTAGTTCCCAAAAGAAAAATAACGAAATTTTTTCACCTTTAATTTTCTCCACCTTAATTTTCCATTTTCTGATCACCTTTTTGAAAATGTTTTTCTTGGGAAGAATAGCCCTTTAGCAATACTTTTCAATGATGCCTTACAATAGACAATCAGATTCGTATCAAATTTTGTAAATGTTTTTTAATTACAAAAAACAGTTTATTAAGATATTGGCTCCTAAAAAATTTTTGCTCACTTCATCACTGTCCTGCTGTTTGTATTGGATTGATTTGGATGAAATTGTAACAGAGTAATTTTTATACTTTGTTTATTTTCTGGAGTAGGATAAGACAGTCTCCTCTTTTAAAAAAACCTGGGCTGGTAGACTAGCTTGGTGGTGGTGGTGATGGTGTTGGCAGTGGCAGCAGTAACAATGAATTTGAGTCTTACCTGTCAATGAAGATGTTCTTTAAGAATTTTTTATCTCCAGCAACAGGCAGCAACCTTGTACAGGTTCTGAAGACATGTTTATGTCACGCTTCACTTATATGTCATGGTTGGTGGTGCAAGTCTTCTATAATATTATTAACATACATCCTTCCCAATGTTTGGATAAGGAGTGCCTGCTGGGCTGAGAACCACAGTTTCCCTACACGCCACCACCATCGAATTGAATGCCAAATAGCAAAATTTGCATAAAAAGCATTTTTTACGCACCACCACCATTGAATTGAAAAAAAAAAAAAAAAAAAAATTTACCCACCACCACCATTGAATTGAATGCCAAATAGTAAAATTTGCCTAGAAAACCATTTTTTAATATTATGTAAATATTACAAGCTAACTCGTATCACATGTGATAGTGCATGAGTGACACAACAATGTTGGGATATTTAAATGCCTGCCAGGAGCAGAGTTTTTTAAACTTTTCCAAACAAGAACTTCTTCACTTGAAAACTAGGGTATTTGGGAGAGGTTCAACAAAGAAAGTGCGTTTTATGTATTTAGGAATATTCATCCAATAAATACACCCAGATGTGCCCTTTATGTAGTGACATACTATTTTAGCTTACTGTTTTTAGCCTTTATGTGTTAGAATGACTGGTTGACTCTGGTATGTGAGTGTGTACAGTAAAATCCCTCTTATGCGGCATCAACGGGACCGCCGACATGCCGGATACCAGAAGTTGCCAGATACTTGAATAGAAGTGAAATTATATGTCCACAATCACCACCCTACACTCACGCATCTTATCATAACAAAGATCAGCTGATCGCTGTGCCGCGCGTCGCCACCCGCGCTGCCACCTCACACTCACCAACACACAATACTACTGTACTAACATTCTCTTTAATACTTTCCTCTTATAAATAAGCTTCCTTATGCTGTGACGAACCTTGAACCTGTGGAGCCAGCCAGCCATCAGAGAACTGGCATGCCCCCTCCTCGCCCATCTTCTTAGCTAAATGAAGCCCTTTCTTTCTCTTGTAGCATTGGGCCTGTACACATTTGTGACTTCTTCTGATCTTTTCAAGCTGAACCACTCGTATAACACTTTGTCCATCATTTCACCACGATGATACATACTGCAGTGTGTGACGATTTGCCGCTGCCTTTAGGGTGTCAGTGGCTTTCATGTAATCCCACAACTTTTTTGTTTGGGATTTAATGTCATAAATAGTTGATGAACCCACACCATATTCCACCATTAGTTGCTGTCTACTTTCACCTTTCTCTAATCGTCAACAAATGTCTACCTTCTGCTTAAGTGTAAGCACAACATGCTTCCTCTTTTCTACAACTTTAGGCATGATGAAGGCGTCAAGCGATAAACAGTGCACACACGGGACCAAGGATATTATAATCTTAGAATCCTTGCGCGGGACTGAGTCACTGAGTAAACACAGTGCAGTGGGCCACGGGTGGCGCGAAGCAGTGCGCTCTGGTGGCAAGGAGAAAAGTATGCCTCGCGCGGGAATTTTAATCGATTTCATGAGTACACATGTTGATTTTTTATTGATTTTAAGGCTCGGGGAAAAATGTGCTGGATACTTGAAGCTGCCGGATAAGAGGGATTTTACTGTATTTGGTTAGATTTTGTTGAGTTGAATGGATGATGTATTTCAAACACACAATGTAAGGTATGGGAGAATTCTTGATATTCAGAGATAAATAAGATCACTAGGTTACCATATTTTATTGTGAAATAGTTCTTGGTGTCCTTTTTTGTAACGTAAATGGAGTTCCTCATACCATTATTTCTTTAATGATTGTTTATCATCACTACACTTTTTATAAGCATTGTTGTGTAGCTATTTCATATTTTCTGCTACATTACTGATGGTACTGGATTCATAGTTGGATAAGGTTAGTGCAGGAAACATTGAAATGTACAGTAATAACTTGACCAAACATAATATCCACACAGAAATACTGCTCAGAGGCAGTAGAGTTAATGTTTTGAGAACAAGCATAATTCCCTGGGGTTAAGATTGAGGGAAAAAAATAATATGATGATATTAAGTGAAGATTTGTTTTACCAGAAGTCAAGTGAATTGCTCTGCTTTGAAAATTAAGAAAATTGTTTTATAGGTGGAGGCGGTCAGACTACGATGTGCTGCTGTGCCAACCCCAGCCACTACCAAGAGGCAGGCTATCATCATGTGAGTGTGTCTACTGCTGTGTTGTAAATGTTGCTTAATTTTTCCTGGCATTGCTTCATCCATTTTTAGTTTTGTAATGCAGTGGGGCCACCTATACCACGGTTAATTTGTATTGGGTAAACATTGCGCAAAGTCAAAACTGCATTATAAGAGGCACAAGCTTCTATCTGACCGCCAGTATGATTTCCATCAGCGTCGCTCTGCTGGCTATCTTTTGGCTTTTCTCACTGAGTCTTGGTCATCTTCTTTTAAAAATTTTGGTGAAACTTCTTTTTTTAATGTAGGAGGGGGGACTGGCCAAGGGCAATGAAAATACTGAAAATAAAAAGCCTACTAATTGCCAGTTTTCTGAAAGATCAACAGTAGGGACAAATGTCTTGAAACTTCCCTCTTGAATAGAGTCAAGTCATAGGAAGATGGAAATATAGAGGCAGGCTGGGAATCCCAGAGTTTACCAGAGAAAGGAATGAATGATTGGAAGTTCTGATTAACTCTTGCATTAGAGAGTTGGACAGAATAGGAGTGAGAGAAAGAAGAAAGTCTTGTGCAGCGAGGTCACAGGAGGAGAGGAGACATGCAGTTAGCAAGATCAATAGACCAATTAGCACAAAAACCAATAGAAAATAGCAAGAGATACAATATTCCAGCAGAGAGAGGAGGGTTGTGTGAGTGGAACTCCCCCATACATGTGAAGAGGACGCCATATGTAGACAGACAAGGCCCTTGTACAGAGTAAGCAGTTGGGAGGATGAGAAAAGGTGGCAGAGATGCCTCAGAATGCCTAACTGCATAGAAACTGTTTAAGCGAGAGATGAGGTATAAAGTTTCCAGTTTAAATTATGAATAAAGGAGAGTCTAGGGATATTCACTGTAGAAGAGGGGGAAAGCTGGGTGTCATTAAAGAAGAAGAGATAGTTGTTTGTGTTAAGTTGATAAATGAAAATATTGGGTTTTTGAGGCATTGAACACTACTAAGTTTTCTCTGCTTCAATTAGAATCTTAGAGAGATCAGAAGTGAGACGTTTTGTGGTGTCCCTGCGTGAACTGTTAACTTTTTGAAGGTTTGGTTGTTTCTGGAAAGATATGGAAATGTATAGTGTGGTATCATCAGCATTGGAATGGATAGGGTAAGAAGTTTGTTGTAGATCATTATTAAAAGTAAAAAGAGAGCAGATGATAGGAGAGAATCTTGAGGAACACTACTCTTGATAGATTTAGGAAAAAACAATGGCTATCTACCACAGCAGCAATACAATGCTTGGAGAGGAAACTTGAGATACGTTGCAGAGAAAAGGATAGAGACCCTATGACAGCAGTTTTGAGATCAAAGCTTTGCGCCAGACTCTATCAAAAGCTTTTGATATATCTAAGGCAATAGCAAAAGTTTCACCAAAATCTCTAAAGGAGGATGACCAAGCCTCAGTGAGGAAAGCCAGAAGACTACCAGCAGAGCAACCTTGATGGAAGCCATACTGGTAATCACACTGAAGATTGTTAAGTGGCAGATATTTAAGAATCTTTCTTAAGCAGAATTAGAGGTAAGGAAAAGGTCGAGAATGTTGAATGTATCTCCAAGACGATCAGGAATATGAGTAGGTTGTTGCACCAGTTGCTCTACGTCATGAAAGATAGCAAAGTTGAAGGTTAGTTCACCAGAATGATCTGTGAAGGGAGAGGAAAGCCAAAGCTGGTGGTGAACATTTAAGTCTCCAAGAATGGGGATCTTGATGAAGAGATAGAAAGACAGAACGTGATCCACTTAGAAGTTGAATAGTCAAAGAATTTACTATAGTCGAAGGATTTGGGGAAGAGATACATAGCACAGATGAATTTAATAATAGCGACTTGTAAGTTGAAGCCAGGTGATGAAAAATTTGGCAAGATTCAAGAGCGTGAGCACAAGAGCAAGTTAATTCATTGCACACATAGAAGCAACATACAGGTTTGGAACGAAAATGAGGATAGAGAAAGTAGGAGAGAACAAAAAAGGGGCTACTGTCAGTTGCCTTAGACACCTGTGTTTCAGTGAGGAAAAGAAGATGCAGTTTAGAAGGGGAGAGGTGGTGTTCTACAGATTGAAAATTAGATTGAAGACCGTGAATGTTACAAAAGTTAATGTAGAAAAAGTTGAGTGTGGTGTCAAGACATTTCCGGTCGATACCAAAAGATCTGTCTGACCTGGAGACATTTATAGTCCTCTCCCCAGAAGTGGACTCAAGGCTGGTGTTGGAGTTGCCATTTTTTTAGATTTTAAGTGAAAGGTGTGTGTGTGTGGTGAGTGCATTAGCTTTAGTGTAGAGGAAGAGAGCTGTCTTTAGAGGGTAGACTGTGACTATCCCCTTGAGTTGTGAGACACAAAGAGAAATATTCAGCGAGTTTACACCTATCTTTAATAAGAGCTCACAGCACCTCCTTCAACCTCCCCAGACCAGAACAGGATAAGCCAGAACTGATCTAGATTAGAACTAGTGCTATTAGACCTTGCTGGGAGTAAATTAACATTGCAGTAGGTGTTTGCTACCTCCTCCTGTTACCTTAGATATATGAAAACTGTTGTTAAGGTCTAGCACAAGGCATTGATCTTAAAACTGCTCTCATACAGTGTCTACCCTTCCCTCTGTAACTTTATCTCAAGTTTCCTCTCTGACTGTTCTATTGCTGCTGTAGTAGATGGCCACTTTTATTCTTTGAAATTTCTTAACAGTGGTATTCCTCTGTGTTCTGACCTGTCACCCACTCTTTTTCTATTATTCATCAATTATCTTCTTAAGTCTAAACCAAACTTCTTGCTCTATCCATTCTTATGCTGATGATACCACCCTACATTTTTCCACATCTCTTCAAAGACAACCAACCCTTCAGGATGTTAACAGATCATGCAGGGACACCACAGAACACCTGACTTCCGATCTTTCAAAGATTTCTAATTGTGGCAGAGAAAATTTATTGGTGTTCAGTGTCTCAAAAACTCTATTTTTCCATCTTCCAACACAACACAGCCTCCCAAATAACTATCCTCCCTTATTCAGTGACATCCAACTTTCTGCCCTCTTCTACAATGAATATCCTCAGTCTCTCCTTTACTTATAATCTGAACTGGCAATCTCACATCCCATCTTTTGCTAAAACAGCTTCAATGAATTCGATGTTCTCCAGCATCTCTGCCAATCTTTCTCATTCTCCCAACTGCCAATTCTGTACAAGGGCCTTGTCTGCCCATGCATGGAATACTCACTCCACATGTATGGGGAGGGTCCCACTCACGTAGCCTTATCAGATTGGGTGGAATGAAAAGCTTTTTGTCTTATCAACTCCTTTCCTCTTCCTGTCTTCAGCTCTCTCTCTCTCTCTCTCTCTCTCTCTCTCTCTCTCTCTCTCTCTCGCTCTCTCTCTCTCTCTCTCTCTCTCCTCTCCTCTCCTCTCCCCTCCCCTCCCCTCCCTCCTCTCCCTCTCTCTCTCTCTCTCTCTCTCTCTCTCTCTCTCTCTCTCTCTCTCTCTCTCTCTCTCTCTCTCTCCTCTCCTCTCCTCTCCTCTCCTCTCCTCTCCCCTCCCCTCCCCTCCCTCCCTCCCTCCCTCCCTCCCTCCCTCCCTCCCTCCACCGGAATGTTGCATCTCTTGCTATCTTCTGTCACTATATTCATGTTAACTGCCCTATTAATCTTGCTAACTGCATGCCTCTTCCTACTCCTGTGGCCTTGCCACATAAGGTTTTCTTCTTCCCACCCCTATTCTGTCCAACTCTGATGCAAGAGTTAACTAGGACTCTCAATTATTCATTCCTTTCTCTGGTATGCTCTGGAACTCCATACCTACTTTTATATTTCCAACTTCCTATGACCTAACTTTATTTAAGGGGGAGGTTTCAAGACATCTGCCCCTGACTTTTGGCTAATTTTTTAAGGGGACCTTTAAGGGGACTTTCAAATTGGTGGGCTGTTTATTTTCATTGTTTTTGTTGCCCTTGGCTAGCTTGCCCCTCTGACTAAAAAAGAAGGAAAAAAAGGTGTATGAAATGAAACAACTTCTTAACCTTTTGTTCAATATTGTAAAATGTATGGTTATGTAAAGTGACTTTATTTGAGCCTAATTCCTTATTGTAGTAGATACAATCTAGATATTGTCAATGAAAATATGATAATCAATTTTTGATGTTTTTTTTATTTATTTATTTATTTACTTGTCCGCAGGAACAGCTTTCATGAAAAACGCACATCTCTGTCTGCATACGTGCGCTTCACTAAGACAGCTATGGTGGATGCAGCTCTCAAGGCTAATGGTGCTGAACTGGAGGGAAAGCATCTACATATTGACCGCAGCCAGGGATCTAACAGAAACACCAAGCTGGCTGTGTTTATTGGCAACCTGGCATTTGGTGGGTGTTTGTGTATTAAGTTGGTTATCCATTTCCTTTTTCAGGTAAAATTTATACACTTCTGAAATGCCAGAAAACTGTCACCTGCACAAATCTATGCCTCTTTTTGGTACTGATTGTAATAATGTTTTTTTGCCACAATCATATCTGAGAGTAGAATATAAGGGATTTTTTCCCCTAACATTTTTGAATGACTTTTGCCTATAAGGCAAAAAATCTATAACAAATGCACCTATAAGAAGACTTCTCAAAGTATGTCCTTCATTCTCAAAATACAAAAAATCCCAAAATATTTTTATTGAGAGATGTATCTTTAGCAGAGTATGGAAAGGTGTGTTTGAGAAAATTCCCATATAGATAGTATAGAGACAAACTATGTTTTTAGGTATCCTGATACCAAGATGTTATTGTCTCACTTCAAACCCACAGAGGCTGAGGAGGAGGCCCTACGCTCACATTTTGCCAGCTGTGGAGAGATAGAAAGTGTGCGCATCGTGAGGGACAAAAAGATGGCATCTGGTAAAGGATTTGGCTATGTCAACTTTATGGTAAGTAATACATCTCTATATTTGGGACATCTGGAAAGGCACCAAAATGTTTGTACTACTACATAATGTGGATACAAGAAACAATCATATAGAATGGCTAGAGATTGTATTGTGTTGAGTTGGAGTTATATAGAAGAGTACAAAATAGAAAGCCAAAAATGAAGTGTGTAGAAGTTGTGGGTACTCTTGAGGAAATTCCATGCTACTAGATGCAGAACAAATTATGCTAGTCAAGTTTTACACCTGCACCTAATTATTTTGTAGTTTGCAAGACTTGTACACTTGGCCCTCAATATAGCAGACTGGGGATGAAGGGTAATCTATTGTTTGAAAATACTTCCGTACAATAGATATTTTCATGTGAAAATATAGTTTTATAACTTAACCATTTAAGTGCTATTAGTTATATAATAAGTTGAACAACTGAAATAACAGTTGAATTCACACATACATATTTTTCTTGTTTGGGAGGCATTTTAGCACAAAACAAACAGCAGAATCAAACAATAGCGTTTGTTTGTACATATGTAGATTCCTCAAAAGGCAGGTGCAGACTGTGACGTGGGTGGCAGGATCAGTATTAACATTGCGATTACTCTATGTTAACACATATTACATCTTCCTCTATACCTACCACCCTTCAATCTCAGAATATTTTTTTAACACATATTACATTAGCCTCTATACTTGCCTCCCTTCAATCTCAACAATTTCTTCCTTAATTATTTTTTATATACAGCCAGCACCAGAGGTATTGGCACTACGCCTTTTCTCCTGTAACACTAAAAAAGAGAAAAACTAATTAAGTTCCAATCAAGAGGAACCACTGTATATATATATATATATATATATATATACAGTGGTACCTCTTGATTCGAACTTAATTAGTTCTTTTTGGCTGTTCGAATTGCGAAAATTCGAATATATATAAAGAGATATATGTGTGTGTGTGTGTATATATATATATATATATATATATATATATATATATATATATATATATATATATATATATATATATATATATATTTCAATTTACTTAGTTTTAGTTTGTTACCCACTTCAAGAATGCGACTGTCTCATTAATTTAGAGGTACCTATATAAGACAGCTTTGTATGGCAAAATCTACAGTAGCTACGATACTGAAAAACAAGGAGGCCATTAAGGTAGCTGATGTGGCAGTGAATGTGGAAAAGGAACTTAAGTGATTTGTGGCAGTAGAAGAAATGGAAAAATTGTTGTTATAAAAAAAATTACATAAAGATTTTCTGTAATCTTAAGGTTTTGCTAAGGTTAGAACGAATCACTTTTATTCTTAGGTATCAATAGTTGAATTTTTCATACACTAACAGCCGCTTTGAACGAATTAAGTTCAAGTATTGTGTCTCCACTGTACTATGTTGTTTAGTCCCACTTAGTTTTATTTTTAATATTAGTAATTATATTGTATATATGTGTATTATATTTGCCTTTTCTCTAATGAGTCATAATTATTGTCTGCATTTTTTTATTGCTTTATTTGTATTTATTTTTCCTGTATGTATGTTGGGGGAGGAGGGCTGGTGATGACAAATGTTGATATTCCTAATGCTTTTTTGCAGTCTGAAGATGCTGTTGAGATGGCGCTGCAGATGGATGGCAAAGTTTTCATGCACCGGCAGCTGCGCGTGCAGCGCTGTGCTAAACAGGTAAGGAGAGAAACTAGTCTATCATGTCTGCCCAGATGTGATATAGTACTACAAAGAAACAAGAGAGCTGATCAGAATGCATTATTAAACTATAAACAATACTGCATGAGGGAGGTATTATTGCAGAGGCTAGACTTCTTGACCTTCAATCAGAATCAGAACAAGCAGTTTTGTTTTTTCTTATGTGAGAAAGGAAAAACCAGCCAAGGCCAATAAAAATGAGCAAACGAAAGACCCATTTAGATGCCAGTCCTGAACATTGCTAAGGATGTTTGCCCAAAGATTTTTTTGTGTAAGAGGAGAAAATTGACCAAGAGCAACAAAACCATTTAAACCAAAAAGCCAACTTAAATGCCAGGCCCTTGACATGAATGAGAGAGTTAGCCAAAAGAAAATGAATTCAGGTTATAGACAGATGGAAATACAGAAGTAGGTAGGCAGTTCCGAGTTTCCAGAGAAAGTGATTGGGAGTACTGGTTAATACTTGCATTTGAGAGCTGGAGAGAAAAGGGGTGGGAGAAAGAAGAAAGTCTTGTGTAGCGAGACTGTGGAAGGAGGAGAGGCATGTTATTAGCAAGATCAGAAGAGCCATTAGCAATAGATACAATATTGCTGTAGAAAGAGGCTGAAGACAGTCAGAAGAGAGGAATTGATCAGATAAAAAGCTTTTGGTTCCACCCTGTCTAATAACACTGTATGAGTAGAACTCCTCACCCCATATTTGTGAAGAATACTCCATGCACAAGGGGATAAGGCTCCTGTACTGACTACCAGAGATGACACAGAACACTTACCTTCATAGAAGCTGTGTTAGCAAGAGATGAGACGTGAAGTTTCAATTTAGATTATAAGTAAAGGACAGACAAGATATTCAATGTACAAGAGAATGGCAGTTGAATGTCATTGAAGAGGAGATAGTTGTCTAGAAGATTGTGTCAAGTTCATAGATGGAGAAATTGAATTTTTGACGCACAGAACAATACTAAGTTTTCTGCCTCTACCAGAAATTTTAGAATGATTAGAAGTCAGGCGTTCTCTCATGTATACTGTATAAGCATATTGTACCATACTGTAGCCTATGAGTATGTGTGTGAGACAATATATGCTGTTTACTGTACAGTACAGAACTGTATTGTACTCAGTTTTCAATGTCCGGACTTTTCACTCTCCGGACATGGCCCACTGTGTATTAGTCCAAAGAAACAAAGGCTGACTGTATATATATATATATATATATATATATATATATATATATATATATATATATATATATATATATATATATATATATATGTATATTTTACACACATGTGATTGTGCAACTGCTATTGTTTGGGTTGCATAAAGAAACTCACGTGACATTTGTTAGCCACTCAATGAAATATCACATACATGTGAAAAGAAACATACCTAAATTATATATTTGGGGGGTATTTTGGTAAGGTCGAAAAGACGTAAAACGAGAGGTACCTGTATATATGTATGTGTGTATGTATATGTATATGTATATGTCAGGATAAGAGACAATCCCCCTCAGTATATGTATATGTATATGGGGGCGTCGTGTTGTGGGTGGTGGTAGGGGCAGGCGGCGTGCCAAAAGTTGATACGCACTGGGTACCACGCATCATAGCGGCTTGGCGCAATTTTCAAAATTCGGTCATGGTGGCAGCTTGCTCTAACTAGGGCTTTCGCACTAATGAATTATTTTGATGATAGATGGTAGCTTGCACTAATTAGTCTTGCACTGAATGGGGCTCTATTGTGTGTGTATATATATATATATATATATATATATATATATATATATATATATATATATATATATATATATATATATATATATATATATATATATATATATATATATATGTATATATATATATATTGTTCTATTTACATTGTTTCATTTATTTCTTGCCTCTTTTTTTTCCTGTTGTAGGTTACAGCAAACTTTAACTTAGTTTTTTTCCTTCTGATCCAAAGGTTTGGTGCTTTGACACAACTGTGTTTGTGATACGTGGGTAAGGAACAAAAATAGTAGGATTATAATGAGTTGTACTTCAATGTGTATTGATTTGCAGGGAAAGAAAGGCCCGAAATCAATATTCAAGACTCGAGGGAAGAAAGGACTCAGCTTTTTGAAGAACAAACCTACTTCAGCTAAAACTTCAAAAAAACAGCAGAATTTTACTGGAAAGAAAATGGTGGAAACAAAGAAGTTCAAAAAGGTGAGTTTACTTCCTTGGACATATTTGGCATTAAAGGTGTTATTGATAATGGTTGTTGACAATATGATAGCAGTGATGCCATTGATAAATACATTGGTACATTTCACCAATCATACAACATGCTATTCATCCAAATTTATCACGTAGAATTTAACTCGTAATTCATGCTGTGTTGCCTTGTTCCTGACCATGCTTCAGATCAGTCATGCTGGCATTCATATGCAAAGCACCATTCATGTAATCTTTGCAAATCTGTTATTTTATTGCTTTCCTTTGTTGTTTTTGCTGAAAATAGTGAGTAAGTATGTGTGTATCCACTGTTGCAGTCGCCTGCTGGTCACCCAGCCAGCCTTTTCCCTATGGTGTAAGCTCAACTCATAGCCTAATCTTTGGGTAGGGCTGAAACCACATCACACACTACCCACTGGGACAGTGAGAACACAACCCATCGAGTCACATCCCATAGCTACTCTCTGCTAGGTGAACAGGAGCTAGATACACATTAAGAGACTTGCCCATTTGTCTTGCCACACCCGGGACTCAAACTCAGGCGCTGTCGGTTGTGAGCTAAGCATCCTAATCACTACATTACATGCATGTGTGTGTGTGTGTGTGTGTGCACACATGCATACTTACTTGTACAGTGAGTTCTCCTTATACGGTAATTCTTTATCCGGTAAATTCACAGTTATGGTATTTGGTAATTACTGCACTCGTGTTTTGTTTACACTGTACCATAGCACCACCACAACAATCAGTCTCTTCCCGCATTTCCCATTGAACACAAGTTAAATCCTTACAGTGTGTTTTTTGTGGATATTATTATCACGACACACAGTGACACACCCATAATGGCCACAAAACATTCTGCAGACACTGCTGGAGTTGGGATGGCAAAGCAAAAGAGGAGTAGTCTGACATTGGAGGTAAAATTAGGTACAGCGGTACCTCTTGATTCTAACTTAATTCGTTCTTTTTGGCTGTTCGAATTGCGAAAATTTGAATTAGGAAGCAATTTTTACCATTGAAATTAATGTAAAAACATTTAATCCGTTCCAGTTTATTTTAAATAAGAAATACTATACTCATCCCCCCACCTATTGTGAGAAATTGGTCCCTTAACATCTCCGCAATACCTAAATACTTAAAAAATACCTAAAAACGCAATAGCCATTGTTTAGCCATTGTTTAAAAAGAAAAAGGAAAAAAAAAAGCCATACAAGCATAACAAAACACTTATTGACTTCGGTGTGAAACTCCCGAGTCCCGATGAAGACTAGACAAGCCTCCCCCCCCCGGGTCCCCGCCTCCCTCCCATGCACTGAATACAGGAACACATCGCCTTGTATACCCCCTTCTCCCTCCCTCCGTCCTGATCCTTTCCCATTCGATACGCAAACAGATTGAGTAGGCCGCCCTCCCTCCTCCAGCCACTCACCATCCTCTCTCCCTTCTCGCCCCCCCTCCCCCCCCCACGGAACTCCCCCCCCCCTCTCTCTCTCTCTCTCTCTCTCTCTCTCTCTCTCTCTCCCTCTCCCTCTCTCTCCCTCTCCCTCTCCCTCTCCCTCTCCCTCCCTCCCTCCCTCCCTCCCTCCCTCCCAGTATCATTTCCAATAGGAATTATTTCAAGAAAAATATAAATTATTGTATAAAAATGCAAATTATTATATTATTGTAGTTTGTGTAAATGACAATGATATTTAACAATTTATTCTTCATTGGTTATTGAAAGTGTTAAATATATCTTCATTAGTAAATAAGTTTGCCAGTGACCAGAGTAGAAGGCTGCATTGACTGGGGTGGTAGGTAGGAAGTGACCAGGGTTGGTGGCTGGAGTAACCAAGGCAACTAGGGGCCAGAGTGACTTGAAAGCCGTTCACGAGTTGCAATAGAGAGAGGTGTTCACGGCGAAGAAGTGCAAGCGGGACCGGCCGACTGGCGGGAAGGCGGCGTCGGCTGCCACGTGTTTATGTGCTCGAATTGGGAGGCCGCGTTCGGATTGGAGGTCAAAATTTGTTCGCCAAATGTGTTCGGATTGGGAAGTCTTTGAGTCAAAGGGTGTTCGAAACAAGAGGTACCACTGTACTAAGGTGATAGGCAGTGTACCTGTGGTGAAGGGTTTATTAATTATAATTAAAGACCAATGTTCAGCTCGTCTTTGTGTCTGTATGCCTAAACCCCATAGTTCATTTGAAAGTGTGGCACAACAGCAGAGACAATACAGTATACCCCTGCTATTAGCAAGGGTTATGTTCCTTTCCCTCCTGCGAATGCTGAAAATCCAGGAATAATTGATGCAGTTTGAAAATGCCTATGTATGATAATATATAGGCTAAAATATTCCTCCCAAACACATTCTAAAGACAGCCTTACTCATTAATACAGTAATAATGTAGTAATATGTAGTAATGATAACTTAAAAACCGTAATAATGTAGTATAATACATATATAATACATGATATATACACCATTGTGTGAGCACTATGCAACATTCATGACATAAATAACATGGTGTGGGTGGTTGGGGAGCCAGCAGGAGAAGAACAGCTTCACTGTCCCAAGTCCAAGGCGAGTTTGCCCGTGACCCGGCCATCCTTCCCCCACGTCACCACGTACCAAGCCTGACTCGTCAGCAACCTCACCTTTGCCACCCACCGTCAAGTTACATGTCAGCACAGTAACTCAGTATAGTTACTCTCTCCAACCCAATGATCATATATAACATAAACACAAGTATTAAAGACAAATAATACCAATAAACAATACCATACTGAATTAATACACAAAGAAAACACTTCTAGGGGGAACCAAAGCATACCATAACACTGCACACACCACATCTTTATCCATTCCATTTCACACATCTAGCACCCTATGTGGGAAGCTGTTCTTTTTTATATCTCTTCTGTAATTATCCTTTTTGAGTATTTTACCATGTCATCTAGTTTCTCCTGTGTACCTATTTAATAGATCTTCTCAGTCAAAGGTCTCCTTGATAAGTGCAGAGTTCTCCATTGCAAAATTCTTTATGACTGATTGCAATTATTATCATAACACTGAAATACCAAAAAATATATTCAAGACAATATTAGGGATCATTGATAGATGAACATGACATTGTTCCTAGAAATTTACAATTCTTATTCTCTTCATTCTCATAATAAAAGTATCAGAAGATAACTTTCAAATGCCCAGTAATAATAAGTTGAAGACAGTATATCATATTGCCTTGTATATCTTCAATGATTACTTTTCTTCCACTAGATGAAAGCAAAGGCAAAATTCACCAAAGAGGACAGGAAGAAGAAAGCCATTGCCCACAAGTTGGCTGGAGTGAAGTGAAAGCAGAGGGTTTGAAATGTTCTTTGATATAATGAATAAAAAATAAAGGAAACATGTTGGTTTATTTGTATTATCTTTAAAAGACTGAAAAGATTGTTTGGGAAGCAGTTGTATTTCCTGAAGATCAATTCTGAAGCAAGTTCTGCTCACCTTCAGGATGGAATGGAGTGGATGGCTCACCCACTATTTCTAGTCCAGTTCAAATAGACTAAGAGATTGAAACTGCTCAAAATACTAGATTGTTGTGAAATGGTGGAGGCGGAGCTTTTTTGGGTCCATTTAGCACAAAAATTGCTAGATAAAAATTGGCATACAAGATATCAACGGCTGGGACCTAGAATACAAGCTAATGGGGTAATAACAGTAGGATCTAGAATTAAATCATGGCTCAAGGACAACTGGAACAGAGACGAGTACATCCTTTTACCATCACAACATGCATTCACTAAATTGTACATGCAGTATTTACATGATCGTGATCAATCTGGAGTGGAGGCCACGTTGGCCAAATTGCAAGCCAAATATTGGGAACCGAGAGCAAGGAAAATCAGTAAGGCTATTAAGGCTAAGTGTATAATGTGTAGAAGAATAGATAAAGTCTGTGAAGGTCAAACCATGGGCGAACTCCCTGAAGAAAGGCTGAAACCTTCTCCATTTGACAATACTTCTGTGGACTTGTTTGGACCAATGTATGTTAAAGATGTTGTAAAGAAGAGGACCCAGTTAAAGGTGTATGGTGTGCTCTTCAACTGCCTTGCTAGTAGAGCGATATATAGAGACATGGCTGAAGGTTACGACAAGAACAGTTTTTTAAAGGTATTTAGAAGATTTGTAGCTTTAAGAGGATTTCCCAAAACTATATTCTGATAGAGGGACACAATTGCTTGCCACTAACAAGCAGTTGGACAGCATGTCGACTTCAGGTGATGAAGGGGCTTCAGAATTGTTAAACTTTAGTGTAAAGGGAGGTACTGTATGGAAATTCACAAAAAGTGCTAATAGTCCATGGCAAAATGGTTGTGCAGAAGCTCTCATCAAGTCGGTCAAACGTATCCAGATAGCAGTGGGTGAGAATGTACTGTCATATGGAGTCTGTGTTTTTTGAAATTGCAAACTTGTTAAATGAACGCCCTATTGGCATGAAACCGGTATGTGATATAGATATGGGCTCATATCTTTCTCCCAATGATCTGTTGTTAGGTCGTTCAAGTGCTAATGCACGTCAAGGTGCATGGGATCTGGACAGTAATTTCACTCAAAGATATCTATATTTGAGCAAAGTTGTAGATTGTTTCTGGAGGAAATGGACAAGAGATTACTTTCCTACCCTAATGATTAGAAGTAAATGGCATACAGATAAGCGTAATTTGCAAAAGGGTGATATTGGTTTGATTCAGGACACAAATGCATTAAAGGGAAATTGGAGGCTCGGTGAAGTATTGGAGACTCACCCAGGGGTTGATGGCAAAGTTCGTAATGTATCAGTTAGATATAAACCAAGTTAGCCAGGCAAGAAATATCTTGGCCAAAGGGATATTACAGTTGACAGACCTGCACAAAGAATTGTAGTCATATTGCCAATTGAAGAGCAATAATACTGTGGGGGAGTGTATAGTGATCCCCGATCTCAATATTATATTTATGTAATTTGTGATTATGATTATTATATTGTTATTATTTTTGTATGTAAATGTGAGCATTTAATATTGGTAGTCATATGTGAGTCACGCATGCAGTTAGTCGTTTGTTATGCGCGTTGTCTCTGCGCATCAGTTGGACTTACCGCCAGTCTTGAGGTTACCTGTGCCTACATGGCTACTGGCTAGCATTGTTGTTCCCTTTGGCGTGTGACAGCAGCCGAGTTAATACCTGGCACTTGGCTGGTGGCTTCATTGGCGAGCCTTGGTGTTGGGAACGGATATTAGTGCTGGGTGGTCGGCGTCCGTGGTGGGCACGGGACCATATGTTGGGTGTTTTGCGTCGCTTTACCATTTGTGAGTATTTATGGAGTTGTATTACCTATTGTAGCTGTTATGATACCTTCCTTTCGCAAGAGAATTAGCATATGCTTATTTGAAGTGCTGAAATTATTCCATAGTGTTCAGAGTAGTCCCGGGTAAGGTGGTGACCCTAATAACATGTTACAGAGGCTGATTCAAGCGGGCGGTACCTTCTGTTTGTGTACTTGTGTACCAGGGTGCTTCCTTCTGCAGGCGGCTGCATTCCGTGGTCTCGCACAGTGTGAGTATTGTTGATTTATAGTGTTAAGGCAGTAGTGATTGGAGTGATGATTAAATCTGGCATATAGTGTTTGTTCATTTGTTGTCTCATTGCTTTATCACCAGCGGATAGTCTCTCTCTCTCTCTCTCTCTCTCTCTCTCTCTCTCTCTCTCTCTCTCTCTCTCTCTCTCTCTCTCTCTCTCGTAGACGTTTGGCTAACTCTTGTCATCTTACAGGGGACTGGCAACTAGTGGGCTGTTTTTTGTTGATTTTGACCTGCCTTCTCTCTCTCTCTCTCTCTCTCTCTCTCTCTCTCTCTCTCTCTCTCTCTCTCTCTCGCTCTCTCTCTCGCTCTCGCTCTCTCTCTCTCTCTCTCTCTCTCTCTCTCTCTCTCTCTCTCTCTCTCTCTCTCTCTCTCTCTCTCTCTCGTGGTGATAGTGATGATAATTTGAAAAAATGACAAGAA
>CM035193.1:11139262-11164262 GCA_020233015.1 Callinectes sapidus
CAGTTCTTTTTTTTTTTTGTGTGTGTGTGTGTGTGTAAAATCCTTACTTTTATTATGTAAAGGTTTTTTCATATCTACTGCATTCTAATCATCATTAGCACTTATTAAAGAGAAATTTCATCCAACGACTGTTTTTTCTTTTTGCTTTTTCGTTTTGGATTCTATTTTTAACACCAATAACATTGTCCAGTACTTCTATTTCTGACTTGTACATGTATTGCTTTCTGTTCGACTTCTCGACGTATTTAGGGCAAAGGTTGAGTGAAGTAACTTTTTTTTTATCTGTACTACTCTCCACTCGACATTACATTTCACTGAGAACATGAGACTGTCAAGTAAAGGCTATCACTGTAGCAAACCCTCGACTTACTGGATACAGATACACAGAAACTCTTATTGTACTTAACAACACGACACTCAGTAAAGTTTATTTTCGCAATTGGTCAGAATCACTCACATTAATGTACTCTGGTGGATTTATCAAGTTTTCTTTTATAGTTTTCCTCTCATTCTCTTAATCCAAGGGATCACAAATGTACTCTTGTATAAAAACATTATATTTATCTATTTTTTGTTACTTTACAGAGAAGCGTCAGCAAATTTACTTTCATTATAATATCAAGCTCTCTTTAATTTTCTCTTCTTTTATTCTCTTCCACAAAGCAAACAGAAATATTCTCGTATCAGGATAACTTTTGTATTTCCATTTTTAAACAGAAGGGAATCGTAAACCTGTTTCCTATATCATTGTTTTTTTTTTCTCTCTCTTTTTCTTTCTAGTTTTTCTCTTATTGCACAAAACGCAAATATAATTTCTTGTGTCATCAAATTTTCATTCTCATTTTTCTTTAGCTGGAAATCTTGTCCATATGCGAAGAAATTAACAAAAAAACACTTAACACGAATCAGGAATACATTATCAGGGATACATGTAAAACAAAGTTATGGAACAAGTGATAGAAATAGAAGAAATACTCACGTTTCGTATATTATTGTCTTCCTTTCCTTATTCCTTTCTTCATCTCTTCTGTCATCAGAGTTGAAAGTGTGTGTGTGTGTGTGTGTGTGTGTGTGTGTGTGTGTGTGTGTGTGTGTGTGTTATAGCTTTGTTTTGAAGTAGTTCATCTTGCCCTGAAATATATAAAAACATAAATTAGTTTCAAAAGAGAGGGAGAGAGAGAGAGAGAGAGAGAGAGAGAGAGAGAGAGAGAGAGAGAGAGAGAGAGAGAGAGAGAGAGAGAGAGACGAGAGAGAGAGAGAGAGAGAGAAACACTTCTATAATATCATAAAAGAACTAAGTTTGCTATAACATTTTCCACCCTTCAAATAATAAGTAAATAAGCACAGGGATCACTTCTACTATAACCAATAATAGTAATAATAGTAATAATAATAATAATAATAATAATAATAATAATAATAATAATAATAATAATAATAATAAATAGATAGATATTAAAGGTTAATAGAAAATATAATAGGAAAAAATCAATAGCAAAATACGTAAAGATTAAAATAAAAAAACAAACCAAAATTCGTGAACGACGAAAAAAATAAAGTAAGCAAACACAAAAAAAATCAATAACCAAGAAAAAAACAACGAAATAAAACATACAAAATCAACAGAAAAACCAATAAATACGTAAACAAAACACACAGGAAAGAAAAAATTAACAAAAAAAGCAGGGAAGACAAAGATGAAACAACACAAAAAAAGAGAGCCACACAGAAGACAACAAACTCCTACAAAACCCAGAAAACAAAAGCAAAGGCCACAACACACGCCAGTAAACACGGAAGCAAAGTTTTACAATAAAGTTCGTGACGGTAAACACTTCACGAATCAAAGTGGTAAGAAGGAGAGCGTGGGAGGAAAACTGGAGAAAAGAGAGCAGGTTCCGGAGTTTAGAGAGAGAGAGAGAGAGAGAGAGAGAGAGAGAGAGAGAGAGAGAGAGAGAGAGAGAGAGAGAGAGAGAGAGAGGGGGGGGGGGGGGGGGAAAGAAGGGCAGCCAGAACGGTAACGAGACAATAGATGCATTCCGATGATCAAAATGAACTCTTTACTTTTAGTCTTTGGAAATCGAATAGAATGTGGTGTATATATAATAGTCTTCTAACCTTTCAAGGGACTGGCAAAATAGTTGACTTTTTTTTATTTTCATTGTTTTTGTTGCCCTTTGCTAGCTTCCCCCTCTTACATAAAAAAGAAAAAAAAATCAGAGGCAAAGCTGACAGCAAGAAAGGGGATGGAATTATACAAGTTTTAGTACACGTGGGCATATTTAGACTAAAATCTAGCAGCATTTCAATTAAAAAGTGTTATCTTGTTATAAATAGTTAAAATCGTTATTGAAAAGAAAGGAGAGATAGACAGAAGACTCAGGTTAAACACTATACAATAACAAATACAAGGCGTTCTATGTTATAAGCCGTAGGAAGAATAAGAACATGAATAAAGGATGGATGGAAGGACATATAAAAAGAAAATTCGTATTAACTGTATAGTCAGTCGGGAATAAACCTAACTCCATTCCACTGTGTTTTCCTTTCACCTCCTCCCCACATTCGTATCAACCTCAATACAACAACGAATGTAATGAAGTATATTTATATCCAATTCGCCACGTGTTTCAGATTCAACTAATTAAGATGAAAACAGGAAGAAAGATTCGCAACCTATCCTGTACAGTAACAAATATAAGTAGGTTTGAAATCATGCATGTTCTAAATTCAACTCATTAAGATGAAGGAAGGTAGTAAGGGAAACTTGTATTAAACTCTGGTGAATATAACTATTAAGTCTTCAGGGTATTTCAAATTCAACGAAATAAGGCGACGCAAGAAGGTAGGAAGGAAAGTTTATATTAAACTCTAGTGAATATAACTATCAAGTCTTCAGGGTATTTAAGATTTAACCAATTAAGGCGCTGAAGGAAGCCAGGAAGAAAGACACATTAAATTGTATACTGTAACCACCATAAATAACTTGAACGCTGCAGTTTTCCAGATTCAACCAGTTAATAAGGAGGAGGAGGAAAAGATTCAAGTCTAACTTTATAGCAACGCTCGCAAATACCTCTCAAATGTAAGAGAACAAGAGAATTTTTTGAGCGCGCCCAGTGAATTTCTTGCTATCCAGCCACATCGAGCGACACACTGGCGGGGGAGAGAGAATTTTGGGCTCGTAACCTCAAACACTTCCATGCTTCACTTCCTCTATATCAAAAGCCTTTATTCAAATTGATACGAGTTTTTCAGGTGTTTTTAGGGTTGTGACAAGATTTCCACACTATCAACTGGAGGAACACTCTTGAAAACGTCGCTAATCATCTCTGTGGGCGTTGAAAATAGTCGTGGCACAGAAAAAAAACAAAGCATTTCTGAATACGAACCTTGGGCGCTTCAATCGGATACAAGTTGCAGACAAATATAATTATCAAAGGCGAGGAAGTGGGTGGAGCGGAGAGGGAGCTGCCAACCACCACAGGGCGAGTCGTCCGTAGCGCACACTCCTCATTATTGTGTCCATTTCAGTTATAAATAGAGACAATGGTGCGATTCTCTCGACGCATGGGCAGAGTGGATGAGTGAGACTTTCCAAACGTTGCTACTCCCCACGACCAAGGAGAGACCTACGCGATGGATTTAGGGGCTGATGGGCAGTGTGTGTGTGTGTGTGTGTGTGTGTGTGTGTGTGTGTAGATGCATTACCTTTAACTACGCCTTTTATGGGAATGTCAGCTTAAGATGTGTAGTTTTGTTTTTGTTTTTGTTTTTTAGCTTTTGTGATTTTTATTAATAGTTCAATGCATTTGTAAATTGTATCTAGTAGAAACGAATAACTAGGATGAATTTTTTTTTTTTTTTCTTTTAAATTAAGTTAACGAAAGAATTTTCTATATTCTACCCTTTCACAATTAACTTCTACACGTAAGGACTGGGACAATGTTTTATAATTTTGTTTACCATTACCACGATTATAAAAAATCCTCTTTTTTCCTAACAACTTTTTTTTCACCCTCTTAAGACGGATCATGACACTTATTTTCTTCAGTGGATGCTCTCTCTCTCTCTCTCTCTCTCTCTCTCTCTCTCTCTCTCTCTCTCTCTCTCTCTCTCTCTCACGTATATCACCACTAATTCAGGGCTGCTGCAATGACGCCCGCGATGAAGACAACACACACAGGTAAAAGCAACAATCGCACCACCTCGTCCATTTACCTCAATAACACGCTATGTGGTTTAGAGCGACACTCGGGCACACTTCGAGAAGCTCACACCCCCATCCATCATAAACAAAGAAGAAGAAACATCGGATAATTTACGTTCAGTGACGGGGAAACGCTTGCCTTGCCTGGTCTTTTCCATGCAGCGTCGGAGCGGGAGTCTGTCTCACCGTCTCACGTGGAGCTGGTGAACGCTGGCAACGAAATTATAACGAGCGGTAGAACTCACTTGAACTTCCGACAGAGTGCAAGTACAGCCAGCCAACCAGCCAGCAACCCAGCAACCCAGCCAGCCAGCCAGCCAGCCGAGCAGAAGCAACACCTCGGCTCAAAAAGGGTTGTATTTTTGAAAGGCTTCGCGCTCTCACCAACACGATTCAAAGATCACGCTTCTCCTCGTGATTTTGAAGTAAAGGTGTGAATATTTGAATAACACTGGCAACTTCTGTGGGTTTACTTTTCTCAGACTGTATTTTGTTCTTGGAATGATTCGTTGTTGTTTTTTTCATAGGTATGGTAGATGATTTGAATACTCTCAATTAATCATTTAAAATATATACGAGGAAGGAAGCCTTTTGAGGGTAACAAACTAAATAATTGAGTGCCATGACTTATTTCTGGTTCCAAGGAGCGTCTGCAGGTAAAGGGATCATGAAAAACAGAGGAGACAAGCATAGTCAAAGAAGAATATCAGATTACTCATCTTCTAATTTGTGGTTATTAGGAAACCAACAAAAAAAAACACGTTTACAGTTCCCGGCGGTCAGAGTCGAGTGAACACAAGACAAACCATACACGGGAAGGGAGAAAGTACCAAACGTCCCCATCAAATCCACAACAAGTACGAGAACAAGGAAAGAAAGGAGACTCGAACAATGAGAACAAGTAAACTGCCTAAACAATGCAGGAACGGAACCACCACCACCACCACCACCACCACCAAAACCTACACTACACACAAACAAACATTACTACACCAACATTCATCCTCAAGTCCACAAACAATACTGGCTGTAGATCACACACACACACACACACACACACACACACACACACACACACACACACACACACACACACATTTCTCTTCCTCCATGCTATAGCTAATCTCTCACCTATACTTTAGTTACCTACATGTTGTATTTTGTATCAACAGAGAGAGAGAGAGAGAGAGAGAGAGAGAGAGAGGGAGGGAGGGAGGGGACGGGGGGGTCTTCATAGTTCGAAGCATCTACATTTCGACTCCCCAAAGCTTCTCTCTCTCTCTCTCTCTCTCTCTCTCTCTCTCTCTCTCTCTCTCTCTCTCTCTCTCTCTCTCTCTCTCTCTCTCTCTCTCACAACATGACCTATTTTCGCAACAAACAAGAAGGCGTATCAACTCGAATGAATGTTATGGAAGTAAACACAAGACTAGCGGCCAGGGAACCATTGCCTTACTAATGATGGAGCTCAGGGAGAAGGGAGGAGCCGCCCCAGCCTTCCGTCACCCCCCTCCCTCCCTCCCTACCTCCCATCCTAGGCCTTCGCGTCAGCCATAGTTCACTGAAGGGAATATCAACACGGCAATACAAGGAAATAAAGGAAATACAGAGGATATAGATGTGGGTTAAATACTAGAGTGGTTAGGTTAACTTCCCTGGGTATCTTGATGGAAGGTGATTGTTATTGGTTTTATCTTATGAAGGTTTCTTTTGTGTGTGTTTAGTGGTGATGGTGATGGTGATGGTGGTGGTGGTGGTGGTATAAGTGTAAGATGCACAACAATAACAATAATATCAAACTAAAATACAACTTCTACTGCTATTATGATTGTTATTATTATTATTATTATTATTATTATTATTATTATTATCATCATCATCATCATTATAATCATCATCATCATTATTTAAGTAGAAAAATAAAGAAAACCTAATATTATTCGTAATTCTGAGTAGGTAAGCTATTCAGTACAGTTTTGGCATTTTTTTTTCATCCGGTCAGATATGTTATTATATGGGAACAACATTATAATTCTTTTAATTATTTGAAGACTCCATAGTTTTCCTCCCCTCCCTCATCTCTCACTCCAGTATTAGATACAATATCAAAACTCACAAAGCAACATTTCAGAATCCCTTCAGTACTGGGACGCATTTTCATAGTCAGCTTATCATTTGTCGATTCTACACACCTTCAGAAACTCATCTGGGGACTAAAATAGTTGACCCTGGCCACTAATCTTGTGACCTCCATAGACACTTCCTGATGTCAATATAATCGTCTAATTACATCAAAAACTCATTACAAAAAATACGTCCCAGTACTGAGGGGACCAACATTAGACACGACACAATACTTCATCGGCAAAACAATACAACACGTCATCCACAATACTATAAAACACGTGCCAGCAATACAACACGTCGACAGCAACACAATACATAACCAATAACAGAATGGAACACGTCTCCATCAACACAAAACAGCATGTCACCCTACCAGCCCCGCCGCGCCTCACGCCTTGATGGATAACACAATTTTTACGCACACTTACAATTACTGTCACTGTGTAATTGAGTTCTACAGTGAATATAATACAAATGACACCCAGAACGCGATTAATTCATTCTGTCGTCAAGATAATTTCTCCTGCACAGCAAACCATAACAGTTATTAGAGCGCCCCATCACTCCTCAACGGCCGGCCAGTGGTGCTGTGTCCGGTCCACCGCTAAAGACACTATACAGTCTGTGTCAGTTTACCGGAACGTCACTGGACGCAGCATAACTCTTCAATACACACCAAGTTTACCCGCTTCATGGTATTCGTTTATTTTCTATATCATTACGGAATTTTAGCAATTTTAGTGCTTCATATTTTGTTATTAATGGATCATCTTTACTGCATGTTCATTTCCTGCATTCCAATTAAGAGCATATGAATTCATTGAATTTTGTAAAATGTATATAGCACTGAATGCTTTAAACCGGATAAACCAGCACCACACCTTGCTCTTGGTCAGCTCACGAGGGGACGCAATGCGCGCTCTTACAAACCACTGACGGCTGAAAGATTACCCGTGTGTTCGGGTGAGTGAGCGGGACCCGCGGCGCCCCGGGCAAGGCGAGGTGCGGCGGTGCGATCCCTCACGACAGGCGAAGCGGCGGGCCCTGCTGTCCCGCCGCCAGGTGCCGCCGCTGCTGACCGCCGAGACAAGGGTGGAATGCCTCCTGCAGATGTTACCTGTTATTAAGTTTTCACTCCCGGTGCCTCGCTGGGCCAGGGGGGTATCTGAGGCATGTGTCGGCAACTTGTTAAAACACGTTATCACTGGGCGGCGGTCTTGTGTACCCAACCCAACCCGTGTCTGTGTGTGCGTCTTGACCATCACGCCTCCCCAGCACACACACACACACACACACACACACACACACACACACACACACAAACACACTAACACACACACCTAAGTGATTTACATATAACGGAGAACAAATTATTACCTTACTACGTTCTTAGCATCATATTCGCAAATGTTTCGCCATCTAAACAATTTTGATAGGTCTAGATATGGAGTTTCTAAAGTTGTTTTCAGGATTCTACAAAATTATTTGCTTCTTATACCTACAATTACTCTCTCTCTCTCTCTCTCTCTCTCTCTCTCTCTCTCTCTCTCTCTCTCTCTCTCTCTCTCTCTCTCATGAATATACTTTTTTCACAGAATGAGTAAAACTGTATAGACTAAATAAAATGGAAGATAAAAACAGAAGAGATGTAAGGTGTCATGTTTGAAAAGGCAACATTTTCCATTAAAACTAAGGCAGCAGAGACAAAACTGATTTTACGGCAACAACAAAATTTATCAACCTAATATGTCAGTTGACCAGCTGTTTTTCTGTCTTTAGTTTCCATGCAAAGTTTGTTTTGGCGCAGAATGTCTTTGTGTATCGTGTATGTTTTGAGATGACGCAATGTGTGACAAGTGACCTACACAATTCCCGCCTGTGTCTCGACCCGCCATTGTGTTATCCCGCCTTTTTCACCCAATCAGTTATTTTCATCTTCACACGGTACTCAGTTACATAATCACGACATCAATGATAACTGCGCGCCACCCAACCCAATGCAGCAAGGAAATATGATAGGTACCTTTAAATTGCACGGAGACAAAAGCAAGTGGAATATTGTCATCCTGGAAATCTTCCTATACAACATCAGACAACCACATAAACACCTTCCTTACGATCAAACAAAAGGGAACCTAAACGGAAATTCCCCATAAACTTTCCGATGGTGAAATAACATTGACTATGCAAAAACAGTACACAAGACAACTGCTGGCATGACGAACACAGACACCTCCACTCCTGCACACCCCGGTCACTGCACCACACCCTGCTGCCCAGATTCAACCCACGTGGGCCTCCACCAGGAATGTATGGCAGGAGTTTCACAACCAAAACAAACCTTCGCCTCTCCCTCCCTGCCCTTCCCTCGCCACTCCAGCGTGAGGGAGCCGCCCCGGACCCTCAACCCTTGCGAGACTCACCATGCGTCCGTCCTCCTCGACCTCTGGGTGCTCCATCTGATACACAGGCACAGGTTCTCTATTTTTGACCCGAATCTTGACGGATTTCTAAAAACACTGCTCAGAGTCAAAATGTCAATGAACGACGCGCACTACCTCACACGGGCCACGGTAAACAACTGAGAGATCTCTATGGGCCATCCCTGGGCTAGCGCAGTTGCCAGACGTCGATGCCACCAGATGACACTGACGCTGCTCCAGTAATCCACCTCGCGCCTCTCATCCACTGCTCCTCCGCCTCGACGCCTCGACAGATTAGGCTGACCAGCGGCTTAGGGATAAGGGACATCGACTGATTGTTCGTGTTATGGGAGTGATAGGGCGTGTTACACATTACCCGCGAGATGAAGGCGCTGGCAACCGAATAGTGCGCAAACTGGGCCGGTCTGTGAAGGGGCGTGGCTATCAACATGGGCGGAGTTTGATGCCACGTGATCGACCAATGATAGCAGTTTGATAGCGCCGCGGTGGTCCCCCACGTCACCAGTGGCGAGCCTCGCACCGCCGTCCTGTCGCACTGGTCAACTCGCGCAGCGGGGCGGAGTTCGATATCAAATTGATAGCGCATCATGGTGTCCTCCGCGGTGCCTCTCCCCTGGCACTCACCTTCAGGACTAGCAATTGCAGTAAACCATTAGAATTATTGGACACATTATCATAAATTCGTTCCAACAGGTTTTCTAGACTAGGTAATAATTACCTTGCACCGTGACACCACACCTGCACGACCTGAGCTCGAGTGGCACTCTTCTTTCAAATATGATTATTGTAGTTCATATTCATGATGATGTAATAGACGGTGTTCATTTCGCTCAAAACTAGACATCAGACCTGAAGAGAACTGCATGCCAGAGATCATAGTTTTCAAACATTTCATGGAATACTCTGTACAGACTCTCTTGAAAGTTACAAGGATTTTCTCAGACATCTCCATGACAATAGTGATACTTAAGCTATAATTCTGCATCGTACATGGAGAACAACTAAATAATACATGCGAATTCTAGTAATCATCTCTGTGCCCTTTAAGATTTGTCCTAAGAAAGACCCAAAGCGCTTCAGAATACGAACCTGTTGTAGTGCAGTACTAGCAATGCCTGGGCAATGGCGGGATGTACCACCAGCAGCGCCGCCCAGCCAGGAAACACGCCAACCTCGATTGATTGAATTAAAGGTGAGAGTCTGGGTATCGCACGGCCATTGTGAGGGCCACCACAGCGCCAGCACAGACCCTCCCTCCTACTCCATGATGCTCTCTTGCCTGTACGAACATCACAAAGGAGTGGGATCTGGTGAAGAGAAAGCACAGGAGTTATAGAAGGTGCTTGTGTTTCATCTTATTTCTTTTCCTAAGATTAATTGTGTGTTTTGTTGCTTGATATAAATGGCCATGTGAATGTTGAGTGGCGCTAAGGTCATGAAGTGCGCGCACACACACACACACACACACACACACACCCACACACACACAATCCTCAGACAAAACAGGCGGTCATGGAAACCAAGACGCCGCTGAAAGATTGACACCCCAGATAAACCATGCAATGAACTGACACCCGCACCGACGCAACAACGAAAGGAGTTCATATTCGTCAGACTTACATGAAACCGAAAGACCGGAGCGTCTCAGGAGTTTTGCTAAGAAAAAAAAAAGTCTTCATAAATTTGTGTCGCAATTTTGTGTTCCCTGAAAGATACGGAGAGAGAGAGAGAGAGAGAGAGAGAGAGAGAGAGAGAGAGAGAGAGAGAGAGAGAGAGAGAGAGAGAGAGAGAGTTGATGGATAAAGGAAGATGTACGTATATACGGCACAGAGAAACCACGTGCGATCTGGGGGCCCAGGGGTCTTCCAAGCACATAGGTTCGAATCCTGGCCACGGTCCGAGGGTGGGAAGGGCTTCCACTCATGGTAACGGCTCCCAAACGGGTGTGCTTCCAAACAGGGGATACCCGCTTTTTTAGGCAATAAATTCTCGTATAAAGCGCTCTGTTTAAATGACAAAAAAGTAAGTAGATACACAAATAGATTAAAAGACAAGATATACAGGTGAACGAGTAGGCATGTAAGCACAGGAGTAAGTAGTCAGCCAGGCCAATAATGTTAAATTGTGGATCGTATACCCTTAAGAGGTTCGAATCCTGTCCACTGTTGCAGGGAAATTCACTCTGGGCAACGATTTCCAGGTGCCATATCCAAAGTCCTTCGTTACAAGCCGCTATCCTTAATATAATAAACCAGGAAACCAGAGGAAGAACAAGGAATAAATGCAGTACTAAGACATGGAAACTGAAACAAAAAGGGAGGAAATATTCAGTCTGCGGTTAAGCTTCATATAATACAGACGGATGGTGGAGGATGGCACAAGGTCAAGCAGGAGACAGCAGCCACCACCATCAATAAATAATGATCACTATCTTTGTAGAGGATCCATCACACCAAAGATCATTGTCACATATATTTTAATCCAAATCTCATCAAAAAGTAACACATTTTCCATTGATAAACAACAATGGACATACAAAACATGTTATATAATATAAAACATCAATTTTGTACATACATCCCAACAATATGTTTTTGTCGATGTTCTTTGTTTCAAGATATATAACAGTGCAATTTCCTTTCAAAAATATATTGTATTGATTCTTCATCATCCCAAAAACCTAATACGCAAAAATATAAGTATTTCTTTAGATTATGAGTATAGTTCTCTCTGTATCTTACCAATTACTTATTTATGGTGATTATTGTTAGGGCACATGTTCCCCATAGTAGATATGGCACAATCAACACAACTTAAAACTAACACTGGTTCAAGCTGCCTGACAATCAATTACACTGGTAACAAATGCAAACCACACATCCACTTCTGTCAATGAAGGTTTGTCAGGCATAGCAGTGTCTAGTCTGTGTGTATTCGTCCTTTTGTAAGGGTGTACATGTATATTTTCTTTACATAGTATTAAAACATAAATATACCTTCTGTTTTCCATAATGTATTGTCATATATATATATTGTATCATAAAAATATGTATATTCTCTCATTCTATTTTTATAAAGACATTTACAATATCGTTGAGTGCTCAAGAATTGAAGTAAGAACTAATTTACTTTCTTTCAAGCTTCTCATTCAGCAACAGTGAAGACATCTACTAGAGTACAGAAAAAAAGTAGAAAAGAGAAAAGGAAAAGACAAGACTTGCTGGTGGGAGGCATTACAGTACACAGAAATATCTAAGGTGGCAACAAGGAACTTTCATAAACAAAATACACTAAAATTACAATCCCCCAAAAGAGCATTGTACTTCTACACTCATGGTCAGAAGTCACGGAACATTCTCCACTGCATAACTTCTACTACAGTGTGCCCTTTCCTTTCTCCCGAGTCTTCTTACTAAATCAAATAATATGTATTCCTTGACAAGAGGATCCCAGATTGATGACACACAAGGTAGGAGGAATGGGTGGAGCAGATTCATTGATTTCTGACTGTAACTGGACTTCTAATACTGAAAAAGATTGGCCCGTGGCTATGAAATGCATGATGGTGGTGGTCAGTATTTAAAAGAATGAGAGAGAGAGAGAAAGAGAGAGAGAGAGAGAGAGAGAGAGAGAGAGAGAGAGAGAGAGAGAGAGAGAGAGAGAGAGAGAGAGAGAGAGAGAGAGAGAGAGAGAGATATCTGGACCCTAGTTATTATTACCCTCACTGGACAGAAACGTTAAAATATACTTCCATTACTATTACAATCTCCCTGCCACTTGCTGTCCATTACCTCAGTCATATCAAGATTATAAGAGAATAGTCACTGCAAGAGAAGTTGACCTACACAGGGCTCCTCTTGAATCTTACAATTTGAGCTCACAATTCTCAATAGCAAAACATATTGGCAAGCTTCAGTTATAACATTTTTCATGTTTGATAGAAAAAAAATTGTACCTTGGGGCTTGTTTAGATATCCTGGTTATAAAGTGATCAAATTATCAAGACTTGTAAAATTAAGTTAATTGTAATCCCTGAAGAGAAACGCTATATTATGTTGAGAATTTTTTTTTTATAAAAGTAACGAACCATAAGACACTTGGTCCAAATTTTAAAACACTCTCAAACAATAAGTCAGGTTTTAAAGGGTATTTCTCTCTTC
This sequence comes from Callinectes sapidus, assembly GCA_020233015.1. NCBI lineage: Eukaryota > Metazoa > Arthropoda > Malacostraca > Decapoda > Portunidae > Callinectes > Callinectes sapidus. Next base: position 11,152,201 of record CM035193.1, read on the forward strand.
AACAATGCAGGATTCTTGTGAAAATGCTGCTAAATCATAGAAAACCCTTTGAAAATTTGCAGTAACTGTCACTACAACTTGTGGAAATCAGAACAAGATGCTGCAGTGTTCGACAATAAGTAGTGATAATACTGGCAAATGTGATTATGACTTTGGTGACTTTAAAATCAATGTTGTCTTAGGTGCCTTGGTTAATTATAGCTAATTATATCTTAGTTGCCTTAAATCAATCATGTTTTAGTAATCTTGATACAATCACAGTAAAATCTAACTATATTATTAACTTAAAGATGTGAGGTATTTCAACTGCTTACAATCCTGACTAAAATAAAAACTACAATACATACTTCAATGCCTAAAATCTTATACTAAAACAGGAAAGGCCTCTCTCTCTCACACACACACACACACATATACGACATTTGTCCTTGACTTTTGGCTAACTCTTTTATTCTTTCAAGGGACAGGCAATAATAGTGGGCTTTTTTGTTTTCATTGTTTTTGTTGCCCTTGGCCAGCTTCCTCCTCTTACATAAAAAAACCTGGAAGGGAGGCAAGCTGGTATATCTCCTAATTGTTATTTTGAGAGCTACTAGTCACCTCTGGGTTTTATGATTCTTTCAATGGCACATCACCAGTAGCAGCTCTAGCAGAAGTGTGGAAGGCTACATAGAAGTTAAGTTATTATTGCCCACAGCTAAGTTAATGCCCACATGTAAGTCAAATTCCAATCACTTCTCACAAAGCATTAATAGCTCATCCCTCACAGACACAAATGCTACAGACCTGCTACGTGAAAAAAATAACAGAAGAAAATGGGTCTGTCTTACTAAATCTTCTCCACTTGACCATCTATCTTCCTTTACATCTATACTAGTACCTTACACATCCACACCTTACTTTAATCTTTACCCAACTTAGTTTCCTCTAAAACAAAGAATATTGCACACTTCTTATTTCATATCACTGACAAGAAACACTAATTTACGGTCATATTTCTCTTTAGCTGTATCATAACATTGCATTTCTAATCACTTTCAATGATGTGTTTGTTTTGCTTCACTTCATAACATACAAGCATGTCATATTTAACAACTGAGCATAGGTGAAGGGATAGTAGCGTCACCCTTATTTTGGAGTGGGATGGCTAGTTCCTTTCTCCACTGTGTTATGTTAGTTACCTACCCTTGGCTAACTGGTACCTATCTGGAGTCTGGGTGAGCCTAGGTGTGGGCAATACTCCAAGAAAAATCCTAGCCTTGACCATGATCCAAACCCAGGATTTCATGCATAGTAATCAGATACACTACCGCCTCAACTACTTTGCTCCCGGTTCCACATCACCGACAAGAAATATAGACTGTCCTCTATGAAACATCTCACTCTCTTCTACAGTCGTGTTTCTCTTGCCATTCAGTGACGGTATGTATTGTATGACTTGAGTGAGATGTATCTATGTTTGTACAAACAGGGGATATAAGATTGTTTCACGCCATTCATCTTACATAGTCTAATAGTACTAATGAAATACTAACAGGAGGTTCTAAGTCACTCAGAAGTGGACAAATAATGTGTGAAATATAACTCAAGTTTGCCACAGAAGGAAGAATCTCAGACAGAAACTCTTCTTATTCAATTCAGTACGGTAGGAAAATTAAAATATACACCAGACGTTCATTGTACAAGACTGCTAGAACATTAAGTGGTGCTGCTATATTGTAGTCTACGTTGTGTAAAGCAAAGTATATAATCAAGTGTTGGGAAAGACAGATAGTTGAGAAAGTGCACATATGTATGTTTTTTTGTCACAAAGGAATAGTAATAAGAGCTTCTCATTACTATGGAATAACAATAGAAGCTCAAGTGTGTGGATAGCTGTCAAGATAGCAGAGTAATTAGCTGTTCCCAGGCCATCCCAAGGTTGAAGGGATGTCAGTCACTTGGATTCATTAGTTATAGTGGAAGTGTGATGGTTTATGATAAACCCATAGGAGTTCTAGTTAAAGAGGCAAGAATTTGTGCAAAAAAAATCTATGCATTTCTCGAGGTAGAGCAGTTGATCTGAAGAGAATGAGGTTCTAAGCTGCACGAGTATTAGGTCCTATGAGGATTACATAGGACCTGTGACTCTCAGTGTTGTAATCTTACATGAGGAAATACTTCAAGCTAATATTTACTTATTTCTTCAGGCCGATAGACATCCTAAACACAAAGTCCTGCTGGCCATTAAGATTTACTTTGAAGAGCTTGCAGAGAAATAAGAAAAGTGAAGTTCTAAAGGTACAAAATGACACTCAAATAACTAGATTAAATAGTTCACAAGGGATAAGAAAGCAGAAATTGAAAAGAAATTAAGTGTTTGAAGAAAGTAGGAACAAGATAAGATAAAACAATAGTAAGACTGCAGATAAAAAGACGTGCTCTACAGGGCTGGCTGGACAAACTCAACCTATTACTGGACGTGACCTGGTGATGTGGATAAATATGTCAGGACCCCCATCGAAAATACATACAGAAGTTTTTGTGAGTTATCCTTATAAGCATTACTTTATCTTGCAGTTAGGTTTATGCAACTTTCACTGACTTAAAAAATTCTACCACTTCTGTGTCAGCAACAAGTCCATTTATTGCTTCACACAGCATTAATTTACTGGCAGGAACGAACACAAGAGGAGGGAGTGACAAGGCAGGATACTGTGTGAATGGTAAATGGATCTATTGCTATTGAAGATGGGTAAAAATATTCCAGCAATTACCTGTAATGATGTGTTAAATAAAGTAACTAATCAAATAACGTCAGTCAATCAGTCTTCTCATAGCATAAATTGGCTTCATTGTTTACATAAGCTGAGGATCTCACTTTGACTATCTGAGCACAAACTTCTCTGTTAACCCCTCCAGTACTGAGATGGATTTTCATCTTCATTCTGCTTATTATTTGTTGACTTTATACAGCTTCAGAAACTCATGTAGGGGTTAAAATAGTACAGACTCTGGCCATTAATCTTCTAACCTCCATACACCCTTCCTAACGTCAATAAAATCATCTAATCACACCCAAAACTTGTGGTAAAAATGTGTCCCAGTACTGAAGGGATCAATTAAAAGACATGTACAGTAAGAAGTGAAGAGAGAGCATTAAAAGAGAACATGAGCAGGTTTCCCATTCGTTTACAAGAGACAGCTCCTCAGAAGACATTGTGGAAGCAGGCCTGAGGCAGACGCAGGTATTTTTTTATCTCCTCAGAGTCCGATGGGGCGCAGTGGCGGGGAGGTTTCTTCAGGCTGTTCCGAATGCTCTTCATCATCTAGAAGTATAGCACAAGAGTTAATGGATGATTGCCCTTGCTTCTACCCTCCCCCTATGTGTTCTCATTTTAACCCCTTCAGTACTGGGACACATTTTTTATTGTTTTGGGTATGATTAGATGATTTTATTGACATTAGGAAGGGTCTAAGGAGATCAGGAGATTAGTGGCCAGTCTGTACTATCTGAAGCTGTATAGATTCACCTAATAGTAAGCAGAATGAATATGAAAATGTGTCATAGTACTGAAGGGGTTAATATTTCTGCATACCATGATGGTTAATAAATGAAAATATCTTCCTCTTTATTTCTTTTAACGTTTTGTCTCAGTTGAATTGTACAAGCTGAATTAAAATGATAGATAATGATATATACTAGAACTTCTGATAATAATGTTGGTGATGGTGGTGGTGGCAAAAATGATGATGACAGTTACCTTGCGATTACTCTTGGAGGCATTAGTGTGGTCCACAATGCGCTCTGGGTAGTCTTGTCCAATGATGCAGTTGTGCTCCTTCTGTATGGCCAGTGGTGCTTTCCATGGCTCAAAGATGAACTCTTGAGGGAGGCTGGCCAACTCTGGCACATATTGTCTGCAGCAATAAGGTAAGACATTATGCTCTCTAAATTTGAGAGGATACAGATTACACTAATCTTCCCTGAAACTCTCTCACAAACATTCCACTCACCTTCTAGATATTTGAGTGTGCATTGGACATAGAGCATTCAAGAGTGAGAATATTATGCAACCTCAGCATATCACCAACTGCCACCCTTCATAAAAGATACTGTTAACCCAAACCCAGGATATACGCAGCTTCCTCTGTTGTTTGCAGCACCAACACACTTTCCAGCAGACACGTGGTCAATCTGCAAGTACACCTTAATCTCCCTCCTAGTTGTACCTTATATAATCTCCGGTGGGTTCAATCCTGCGGCCGTACTCCACAGGACAGATGCACACAGAGCAGTCTAGACGCCGTTCAAAGGCTGAGGAGCTGACCCACATCCAGTTGCCAGCTGCCACAGACCAGTCCGCATCAATGAGGTACTTGTAGAACACCTGAGGACAACAGAAATCATTCATAATCCTTACCTATGAAGAGAAAGTCTAACATACTGCATAACTGGTTACTGTCATACTTGAAGCACAGGGAAGGGAGATTATGACGTTATAAGATTCCACCCTATTACAAAAGAAAATAAGAAGATTACTACATCATGCGAAAAGAAAAATGTACTACTTTTTAAATTCAATTAATCACATTGGACCTCACTCACACAGCTTCCTACCAAACTCATGTATTCTTCTTAACTCCTTCAGTACTGAGACACATTTTTACTAGTTTTGGATAATATTGCCATTAGGAAGGTCTATGGAGGTCAGAAGATTAATGGCTAAAGTCTTCACTATTCTAATCCCCTCATAAATTTCTGAAGCTGTACAAAAACACCAAATAGAAAGCAGAATACATATGGAAACACATCATGGTACAGGAGAAGTTAAACCTCAATCACAGAACAGATATATTTCCGTAGGTTTAATGAGAACCTGGGCGATAACACCTCACCTCCAGTCCATCCACCCACGATATCCACAGGTCTCCTCGAGTCAGGAAACAGGACACTACTGTTCGGCACACATGATGAATCCATCCCTCCTATTGAAATAAAGAGTGTAAGACTTCTCCTTATGTGTAATCAAGAACACAAGGATAGTACGATATTCAATGTTGTAGTGTGTATGTGTGTGTGTGTGTGTGTTTCAGTTAATGATGCAAGTCTACCTATGGCAGTAAGGTAATCTTGCTATTCTGTGATTCTGTGATACAAAGACTGTCATGTCTGAGTTGGTTGTGGCTAAGTTACCTGAAGTACAGCATGGCCTAGTGGATAGAGTGACAGTCTTGGGAAGTCAGGGTGTGCACCAGCAGTGTTCAAATCACACACACAATAAAAATAATGTGATAAAGCACCTAACTATATAATCATAACTTTTCTTTTGGGAATGGCATCTCAGCGACTCTCTTTTTCACTTTTTGTTGCCCCTGCCCAGTACATCTCTTACATTAAACAAACAAATAATCAGTGCCCAGTACATCTCTTACATTAAACAAACAAATAATCAGTATGTGAATAAAAGGGACAACAACAACAGTGTGCTTCACCTTCCGCAGCTGCCTCATGCAAGCGTCAATGAAAGGATACCCAGTGCGTCCCTCCTCCCAGGCTGCCAGATCATCGGGCTTTTTGTACCAGGGGATCTGAATGCAGATTGGATTCCCCTCCATTTCACTGTACTGTAAAGATATTATTTCATCTATTAGAAAGGCTGAATTCATCACAAACCTGACAATGTATTGGAGTGTGATGATATGGATGACCTAAAGTGGAGAATCTTTTAGTTAATGATTGAATATATAGGAGCATAGATATATAGAGAGAGACAGAGAGAGAGAGAGAGAGAGAGAGAGTATAAACATTGACAAATCACCTTAGGATTATTAGCAGACATGCAGTAGAAGAACTCTCTCCAAATGAGTTGAGCAGTGAGGGAGTGAGAGGCTGGGGGATCTCCACGGTTAATCTTCTGGTAAGTCTCCCGCACATCCCAATAGAACCTGAGCGAAAGGTAACAAAGACTCATAAGAACATAAGAAAATGAAGGGAAGCTGCAAGAGGCCATTAGACCTATACATGGCAGTCCCTGTGTGAATACCTCTGCCTAATTCCACCTGTCATCCTCATCCATAAACTTGTCCAATCTTCTTTTAAAACTCTCCAATATCTGAGCACTAACAATATGATCATTGAGTCTGTTCCACTCATCAACTACCCTATTTGAAAACCAGTTCCTTCCCATTTCTCTTGTAAACCTAAATTTCTTAAACTTGAACCCATTATTTCTGGTTATTTCCTGATTATTAACCCTAAGAACCTTGCTAATGTCCCCTTTCTTATAATACAACACAAGACGTTAACTACATGCACTTATTTTTTTCTTAATGCTGGATTTTCATTTTTATTAATAATCTAATATACATTTACTTCTTTTGGTTAGGTAATATGGTCATCTTAAACACGATTGTATATCTGGTTGTGTGTGTGGTATCAGTGGCGTGGGTATGGTAACACAGTTGGGGAGTCACAGGTGTTCTTTACATGTGTGTATGTCAGGGGAGAAGCAAAAGACAGTCAGCTCAGGAGAGGACGTGTCTGCTCTGTGTATTGGCTGTGGGAGGACTAAAATAAATAAAAGAGTAACAAGGGTGTCTCTCGTCTGCTTTGAGTTTAACAGACGACAAAAGGGACAGGGTGAATAATAGTACAATAGAATAATAATATACTGACACCGAAGAGGATACATAGACAACTGCTGACACTTACTTCCTGACAGATAGACACCCAAATCTCAGTGCAGCCGACATACTCATGGGTGGGCCGAGGAGGTCTGGATTAACTTGATTAGGCAAGATGTACCCATCTCTGAAAGGGAAATGTGTCATCGTGCATCTCACATCTAATTATGTTCTTTTCTTTACCAATCCAATTATATTCTTTCTGTCATTTGCACCAATCAAAACCACTTCAATTCTACCAAAGTAAATATTCTCAAATACAGAACCATAAATTATTGACAATACCACTGTTATTATATTCTTTTTTGTCATTTGCACCAATCAGAACCATTTCAATTCTACCAAAGTAAATATTCTCTAATACAGGACCATGTAATAATCCTTCTTTTGCCCTTTGCTAGAAAAAAGGCTCTTACGTTACCTGAATGCATTTTCCTCCACTATAAGGCGTTCCTGTAGGTGAGCCAGAGCAACCTTCTCTCCTCCAGTGTACACGGGACACTCCCCATTGCGTGTATAGCCTTGTTCCTCTACTGAAGGGACTTGTGGAAATAGCTGTAAGGAATATCAAAGAATGTAACTGTGATATTTATGTTTTTTTTTGCTTTGTTTTTTATGTAAGTGGGGGAAGCTGGCTAAGGGGAGCAAAGCAATGAAAAATTAAAGGCCCACTATTTTGCCAGTCCCATTAAAGGTCCAAAGAATCAGGCAAAAGTTAGGGACAAATGTCTTGAGACCTCCCTCTTAAATAAAGTCACATCATAGGAAATTGGAAATGTAGAAGCAGGTAAGCAGCTCCAGACTTTATCAGAGAAAGGAATGTATGACAGTAAATCTCCCTTACAGGAAAGAACAGGCTATTGTACATCTTCCTTATGATCTAATCTCTTACTTATTCTTGTTAGCATATCAGCAAAACGGTTAGGTGTAAAACATGGTGTAAATATATAATTCTCTTAATTCACCTTTATCTTCTGAGCGACTTCATCAGGAATGTCCCCAAATACAACATTCTCCCAGTCAGGATTTGGTGATGGTTTGGGAGGATCTCCTAAAACTTTTACCACTTGCTGGAATGAAAGACACAGCTCTATTTAGCATGACAAAAAAAGGTGTATGAAAGAGACCTGGTAATTAAACTACCCTTGAATTATTTGAAGAGGTTCTATTTATCTCCACAGAAGAGTAATAATCAGTTTGCCCTATTATGAAACACAACTTTTCTAGATAAATGTGAAGCAATGTATGTATTCTCAATTCCATAGATGGCATTTTGTACCCCTTTAATTTTTCAACAAGTGCCTTATAGCCTTACACATCTTTCCTCTTTTATGATCCATGTAAAGGGAAAAATAAACCCTATGCAGTGACTAAATGTACAAAAAAGCAAGAGTGACACTGAGACTTGAGAATAATTACCAGCTCAACATTTAAGGCACTGCACTTTACATATTCATATCTGAAGTCAATTCCAGCCAAAACTCTTCTTATGGCTATCCCTTTAAATCCCTTTCATATAAATCTCTTAGTTTCCATGACAACTGCTCTAAATGAGGCCTGCTACTAATAAAAAATCAGTACTAAATAGACAACAATTCCTTACCATAAACATTTCATAGGTGGTGGGTGGTTGGTCTCCATTTGCCTCAATGACTTCAAATGGGTCCCAGAGTGTGTGTGATATCCTCTCTATCACTGTCACCCCGAGTTCTGAGCATAACTTCCGCACGTCATTGTCACGTTTGTTCCAGATTGCCTCACAGTCCTAGAAGTATAATTTCTATTAGTTGTTTGGGTCATAAAGGAAGGATAACATAACATAACAAGTGCCATACTTGACTGAGCATAGGTGAAAGGCTAAAAAAGCTACCCTTATCCTGAGCCTTGGCATTTCAAGTAAGGTGGCCAGTTCCTTTATACTCATATTATTATATTACCCACCCATATTTGATTGGTAGCTATTCGGAAGCTGGGAGAATCTAGGAGCAGGCAATCATCCCATAAAAATCCCGGCCACATATAGGAAACATCTTTGTAGCACATGAATATGGATCTACAGTCTATAAGTACCAACCAAGTATAGTAGATGCCAACAATCTTCCTGCTCTTACCTGTTCAAATGAGAGGTGGGTCAGACCAACTTCCTTGTGTAGTGTGGTAAATATATCAAGTGGATTTCCTTTGCAGACAAAGAGCTGAGATCCAACATTTCTCAGCTGATGATCCAAGTCCAGCAATGAATCTGTCAAGTACTTCTGTCGATTGTAGCCGGTGACCTTCGTCCCTGAAAACCACACCACTCGTCACTAATTCAGTCCTTCCATATTGTTATAGTAATCATGTATTGTATATTAAAATAAAAATAGAGTTATAAAAGAATCAAAGCATCAAATGACAATTCAATATCTACACTGAAGCAGAGGCATCGGTTGAGGCATTGAGTACAAGCACTGGAATTACAGTATTATATTAAAGTGGCATCCAAACCTGCACTCTCCCCATCAAATATGAAGATTGCATAGAACATCTTAGCATCCTGCAGAGCCTCAAGCAGGGCAGGATTATCATGGAAGCGCAGGCCATGTCGAAACCAGTGGACAGCAACCTTCCCCATCTCTGGAAAGACACATGCATAAGTTTTCATCACACATTAAGAAACTGTAGGCAATGTTCTTAACTATTTAGTACCTAATCTGACAGCTAGTAACTGGCTCTAGTGAAGGCAATGAAAGGGTTACATAATAAAAATCATATTGATAGATTACCAAGGATTCCATACCAATAACTTTTAATAGACAGTAGAAATAAATGAAGTTTCAATATTTTAATGATGGTATCAATAATTAAACAAGGATTCTACAACAACTTGTAACAAATTATGGTGAAAGTTAGCAACTTGACAGGACACTCATGTAATTCTCATGATAGCAAACAAGTGTTTTGCACCAATGATGGGAAAAAACACCCATGAAAACCCAACTCACCCCATTTTTTGTCATCTCTAAGTTTTTAAAACAATCTTCACCAAAGAATAGCGTTTAACAATAGAGGTCTTACCAACACAAAAGGAATGTAACTCCCCCACTTGTTGCCAAGGGGTGCAAGCATCAAGCCTTTCTTTTTATGTGTGAAAGGAACTCTAGCCTGAGGCAACAAAAAGCCTATGAGAAATGGGTCACATAAGATACCAGTCTCCAAGGGCAATGGTCAAATGATATAGAGTAGGAAAATACCAAAACATAGAGGAAAAAATTAAATACAAAAAATAATTGAATAATTCTTTAAAAACAAATAACTAAACTTAACATTTTATCACATAAGTTTACATGACCTACATTCAATTTTAAACTAAATATAACAAAGTCAATGTCATGACACCTTGTCGGTTTTCACTTCCACTTTACTTCTCAAGTCACTTCAGATCAGAGAGAGAGAGAGAGAGAGAGAGAGAGAGAGAGAGAGAGAGAGAGAGAGAGAGAGAATGACATCGACCTTTGAAGGTTTTATGACGGTGCTAACAGGAAGCAACAGCCAAGAAAAGCCGACACGTGACATGACCCTCACGTGTCAAGCTGCTTGCGCTCTCTCTCTCTCTCTCTCTCTCTCTCATGATCAATGGATATGTGAAGTGTTGAGTCACAGCACACTGCAGCCGGGTCTTGTAACGCCCACTACCCCAACACCCACAGCGCTTTCCCCTTCCATTGTCCTGGTCCATCTAACCTCTTATCTCCTTCCCCATGACAGTCCTTCCCTTTACCGTGGTTCAGGCAAGACATCAGCTGGTACGACCTTCCTATCCCAGTCCTGGTGGTGGCTTGTGCAAGTCTCTACATTACCCGGCGTCATTGTACTGCTTGATCTCCATTGCACTCTTACCTCCAAGCAGCATCATTCCGCAGTCTTTTCTGATAATTTCTAGTCTGTGTTGAAATGTTATGTCTCTCTCTCTCTCTAAAAAGGATGATTTTCAAAGGCTGTAATGATGATTTGTTGGGCTATCGTGGGTTTTCTATGAGGTCTTTTCTGATAACCTAGTCTTCGTGTGTTGAAATGCTACGTTCTCTCTCTCTCTCTCTCTCTCTCTCTCTCTCTCTCTCTCTCTCTCTCTCTCTCTCTCTCTAAAGAAAAAGGGAATGATTTTTAAATGATGTAATGATGATCTGGTGGTTTATCATGAGTCTTCTATGAGGTGTGATGATATGATATGGTCTCGTAAGGGTACATTTTCAAAAGGTGGCAGATATGATTAATTAACTCAGTTTCCATAAGTAGGTTGGTCGAAAAATGGGTCCAAAGTTTTCTACTGACACACGAATCTCGAAAGCATCATCCTTGGAAACTAATAACGTCCACTTCTAGATATCGCTTGTTGAAAGAGAGTCGGGTTACAGTAGCCTAGCGTAATGGCCCCAGCTCCGTCTCCTGCTATCAATAAACTTTCATCTGGGTTTGATTTGAACGTATAATAATTTCTCTCTCTCTCTCTCTCTCTCTCTCTCTCTCTCTCTCTCTCTCTCTCTCTCTCTCTCTCTCTCTCTCTCTCTCTCTCTCTCTCTCTCTCTCTCTCAACTCCCATTATTTACTTTAAGAATTCACACGCCTCTCCTTCTTACACACAGTATTATCTTGCGTTTCCTGTAGAGGCGGTGCAGGAGGAGGGAGAGGCAGCTACAAGTCCCCTCCTTATCAGCCACACACGTCCTTGCAAAAAACAACATGACTTGTATTTGTTTTTTTCACATGTACTCCTTCGTATTACATCTCTTTTACCTCCTTTTCATTCATATCATTTATTCTAACGTGTCATATTGTAGATTAGATCTTTTACTTTAGTATTAAGAGCCTCATTATGATCAAGTAATCTATAAGTTTTCCTCTTTCTCTCCTCCTTTCTTTAATGCTTAATACTGTCCATTCTCCGATGCTAGCAGTAAGTGTAATGTACTAAAGCAATTTTCAAAGCACATTGAGATCTACTGTTGTTTGTATCTCTTCGTAAATTTTCTCCTTCTCCTCTTCCTCCTGCCCTCATCCCTCTCCTCCTTCTATACTTTACTGTTTCTCCCTTAGTTACACAAACAACCTAATAAGAACCTCAAGCCCTGTCACCTTTGGGACTTCCTTTGTATTCCTTTGCAGTGCACGTGTCAGCAAAGCGGGCACGGCAAGGACCACCGCACGTTTGTCAAGGCACCCAAATGAACCCAGCGGACCGAGGCGAAGGCGGGCAGGGTGGACAGGGACTGGGTAGCGGAGAGGAAAACTGAATAGTGCAAAAGAGAGGTCAAAACGGAAGGAAGGTGAGAATTGGGTGAAGGGAGAAGTGAGGTCACGTACCAAGGCTGGACTGATGTAGTGACTGGAGGGAGTAATGCATATTTCCCTTTTAAGTG
>CM035193.1:11184868-11211503 GCA_020233015.1 Callinectes sapidus
TTCGTCTTAAAAAAAAAGAAGATAAAAAACACACAAGATGAGGGTCATGAAATCACCTTCTTAGTGGTCGGTTATTTCAGTCTCACTTTCATTACGGGCTAGTTGCGCCACGGAAATGACTGGTGTGCAAAAGAGAGGGAGAGAGAGAGAGAGAGAGAGAGAGAGAGAGAGAGAGAGAGAGAGAGAGAGAGAGAGAGAGAGAGAGAGAGAGAGAGAGAGAGAGAGAGAGAGATTAACAGGATATGGGGACACTTTTATCTAATAATTGGGGGTCAAACTGTCAGCGCCGCACTCATGGGAATTCTATGACGTGCCCCACCCTGAACGGACCTCATATCGCGGCTGGACTGTAGTGAGCAGCGCCGCGAACCCGTCTGTCTGTCGGTGCGGGAGGGAGGAAGCTGGACCAATTATGAATTTTCCTACTGTAAACACTGTATCGGAGGCAGAACAGCGACCTTAGCGTCATTGTCATTCCGTGCAGCTGGCGGACACCCACGCGGCTAACTATTTCAAACCACCGCTAACGACTTAATCCCCTCACCACCTCGCAATTTGCCGTGCAGGTGATTTAGGCGCTGGCAGACCCGGCCGACGTCAACAGGTGCTCTCCGGGGAAGGCAGCACAAGTAATGAGGCTAATTGTGACCTTGTGGGCACCGGGATTTACAGTCATTGTAGCTCATGATAGAATTTTAATCAGCCTCTTGATATACGATGATACGTTTCCTGCGTTACACCTAGTCTCTCTCTCTCTCTCTCTCTCTCTCTCTCTCTCTCTCTCTCTCTCTCTCTCTCTCATATCTCTCTCTCTGTGTGTGTGTGTGTATGTGTGTGCGTGTGAGTGTGCGCGTGTGCGTAAACTTTATATATACCGAACATAACATTACAGTGATGCCGAACATAATATTAAACTGCTGTCTATCAAACTTTTTTTTCTTTTCTTTTCTTTTTTCTTTTTGTTTTCTTAGTCACGTGTGGTTGATACTTTCTCATCTCTGTTATTTTTTGTCGAGTCATTTCCTTTTTTGTATTGATCTTTTTCTTTTTTTCTGCTTTATCTTGGTCGTGAGTAATTTTCCCATCTTTGCCTTTGGTCTCTTTTTCCTCGTCGTTTTTTCCTCTGTTTGTATTCCTTTTATCTCACTTTCATCTTTCCTTTACCTATTAGCTTTTTTTTCCTTCACCTCTTCCTACTCTTTTTCCCCCATGGGCTTTATATTCCACTCTCGGTCCCCTTTCTCTTTAGTTTCCCGTCTTATTACTTTTTTGCTCTATCGTCTCCTTCTTATGTCACTAATTTTCCTCTTTTATTGCAGGTGAGGTGAGTTTGCCAGTTAAGCCACTAACTCCACCCTTCTAATGGCGAGAGATGGACGAGTGGGGCAGGGAGGAGCCTGTGTGAGTGGGAAGGAGAGGGAAAAGTGGAAACAGCCTTGAGGGGAAGTAAGAGGTGAGTGAGGAAGGGAGATACGGGATGGGTGTGAGGGGTATGAGAATGAATGTTTGTGACTGGCTGACATGAAAGTGAGATGAGGTGAGGGATTGCTGTCAGTTTATGAAGTGAGTGGTGGCCATGAGTGAGAGGTGGAGGACTATCATGACAGGAAACAGACGGACACACAACCACACAGCCACACCACCACCACCACCACCACTACCATCACCACCACCACCACCACCATGCACCAACTCTGCATTCCTTCCTCCTCCTCCTCCTCCTCCCTTCGCGCGCTTTCCACCAATCCCTGCTGCGTTAGGAACTGCTCTCCTCCAATGAGCGGCGGCGGGTGGCTGGTGGAGGTCAAGTCCATGTTCTAGGAAAAAGCTGCCACTAGTCCAGTCTTAACGAGGCTCCCAAAGTGTGTGGAGGTGAGGCTCCGGAGGCGGCAGGAGCGACACATATCCCCAGGCTCGGGGTGGCGGTGCTGCTCCAGGGGCAATGCTGTTTCCATGAATGTGATGTGACGCTGTGTTTCATGATGTTACGGCAGCGTGTGTGTGCTCGTATGTGTGAATGTGGGGCGCGTGTGAGGGCAGTGATTTGTGTGGTGGGTGACAAGTGTGGTGGCGGTAATTGATCTGCCATTCTGGACACATGATATATTATGTTCCCGAGGTGTCCTTCTGTCCTCGGCGCTCTCCGGGACACGAACTGCCCCTCGGCTACCTGATGCATCCAGATGGAGAGAAAGAATGTGAAGGATAAGAGAAGGAAGGAGTCCTGCACGCCTTCCTCCTCAGGTGTTATTGGGATGCTGGGGTGATCCTGCACGCCCACTTGCCCACTTCACTTTCTGGCCGGAGCGAGTGGCGCGGCGCGGTGCGGTGCAGGGTGGCCCGGGATAAGGTTTGGGGCGCAAGAAGCCACTGCCAATCAGCATTCGGAAGTCATTAGTGTTCACCAACCTGTTGAACTTGACCCGCCGCTGCAGACGCGTCGCTGATACGTGTTGGGACTGGTTCAGAGAGAGAGAGAGAGAGAGAGCACACGCGCGCGCGCCTGTGCGTGTGTGTTAGTGTGTGTGTGTGTGTGTGTGTGTGTGTGTGTGTTTCACCACCGTCGCCCGCTGGTTATCCAGCCAGCCTTTCCCTATGGAGCAAGCTTAGAGCTCATAGACCGATCTCCGGGTAGGGTTGAGATCACACAACCCTTCGAGTTACATCCCGTATCTACTTGTCCCTAGGTGAACGGGAGCTACACATTACTCGTAAGAGGCTCGTCCATTTGCCTTGCCGAGCCTGGAACTTGAATCTAGACCTCGGTTGTGAGCTGGACGTGCTAACCACTACACTACACAACACTACGCGCTGTGTTATTCACCGCGGTCGCCTGCTGGTCACCCAGCCAGCCTTTTCCCTACGGAGCGAGCTCAGAGCTCATAGGCCGATCGTCGGGTAGGGCTGAAACCACATCACACACTACACACCGTGACAGCGAGGCCACAACCCCTCGAGTTACATCCCGTACCTACTTGCTGCTGCTAGGTGAACATGGGATAGATACACATTAAGAGGCTTGTCCACTTATCTCGTTGCGCCCGGGACTCGAACCTGGGCCCTCTCGGTCGTGAGCCGAGCGTGCTAACCATTACATTACGCGGTGTGTGTGTGTGTGTGTGTGTGTGTGTGTGTGTGTGTGTGTGTGCAGTATTAGTATTAGTACATATTAGTACGCCTCACCAAACAACTCACATTCCACAGTCGCTCACCAACACGTTCTCTCCTCCTTTCAGCCTGATCACTACCACCACCCCAACCACCTCCAACACCACTACCGCCTCCGCCGCCGCCGCCGCCGCCATGCTCACTTCCCTACCCGTGCGGTGGCTGGTGCCCGCGTTCCTCCCCATCCTCCGTCTCATCCTCACCTCCTTCCCGGAGAGTCCACAGGGGGACAGCTTTCCTCCCCCAGGACCCCTCAGGCCTGATTATGATTTTGTGATCGGTAAGCTTCCTTTCAGATCTTCATAGGACTGACTCCACGACAACATTTGTGACCTGCGACCTGCCGTGACCCTGCTGTGACCTGATGTGACCTGGCTACTCTACCGGCGACCTTCAGAACAAGCAGGAAGTGTGGGCAATCACGTTCCCTATAGGTGGGGTGTGTCGCTCAGCTATATACATTGTTTGCACGCTTGCACATTGTGACGGATCAACACACGTAACATCCAGCATGCCAAGACACGTCTCTATAGCACACAGCACGCATCATAGAACATAATAGCACATAACACGCCAGCACGCGATAGTATCAACCATTAGCATAGACACACACACACACACACACACACACACACACACACACACACACACACACACACACACACACACACACACACACACACACACCCACACACACACACACACACACACACACACACACACACACACACACACACACACACACCAGACGAACGTATTCGACAGCCCGCATGACCCTCATGACCCTGGCCGGGCCGTCGGCCGTTATGGGTGTGTATTTGGCGGGAAAGAATGTCAGGGGCACACATTGTTTGTAGACTGGGCCAAGCAGTTGTGGTTTGGCACGTGCGTTTCGGCCTCACGGAATAGAAAGCCCAAATAGTGACAAGCATAATTTCTTTTCGGCCTTCTAATATAATTTCCATCCTTTCTCCTCCTTCTCTTCCTCGTCCTCCTCGTCCCCTCCCTGGTGCAGTGGGTGGCGGTACAGCAGGCAGCGTGATGGCGGCGCGCCTGGCGGAGGTACACAAGTGGCGGGTCCTGCTGCTGGAGGCAGGGGGACCGGCGCCCGTGGAGAGCATCGTTCCAGGCTTCAGTCGCGTGTTTTATTTCCCTACCAAGAACACGTGGAACTTCCATCTCCATCCGCAGCGCCACGCCCTTCACAGTTACAGCAATAGGGTGAGGGGAGCTCGCTGTCTCCATAATGCTGGTGGCCAATGTGTACACATTTATCAGTGAAGCCTTCGAGATGTTTCTTTGATATTATTTTCTTTCATTTGCTTTTATTGCGCTTTGTACTTAATTCGACTCTGTTACTTCTCTTACCTAATAACTTGTTCATGTGTATTGACATCCGCGTATTCCTCACAGAGTAGCCCGGTGCCGCAGGGGAAGGTGCTGGGCGGCACTTCGGCCATCAATGGGATGTTATACGTGCGTGGCAACAAGCGAGACTTTGATAACTGGGCAGCACTTGGGAACCCTGGCTGGGACTACGAGTCCGTACTGCCTTACTTCAAGAAGTCGGAAGGGTATCAGGGGCCGCCTCTCGGGGAAACAGGTGAGATAGAAACATTTTAATCCCGACGTTGCTTTAGGCGAGAGAGAAGAAAGTTTCTTATCTTGTGATGTTCCACAGCACATTATGAAAGGGAAAAAGTCAACAAGTGTGTAGGAACAGGCTTAGCGGCTGCAACTTTCAACTTTTCCATATCAAATGTTACTTAACCCTTGACAAAGAGGTGTAGATGTGTTGTCAGTGATTGGTGGGGCATGAATGGAAGAACGGCTTCAGACATTAAGTTTGTGTCGTGTTGCAGAAGAGTACCACGGAAGGTCGGGGCCGCTGACGGTGGTGCCCAAGACAGGAGAACACCTGGAGTTCACCTCGGCCTTTAAACGTGCTGGTCTCCAGCTCGGCTTTAGAAACATTGACCCAAGTGGCCCAGACCAGATTGGTGAGTTTTTTCCCTCACCTTTTTTTTTTTTTTTTTAACACATTTGTACAATATAGCATATCATAAGACGCGGCCGCGTCGATAAAAGGGTGGTGCCTAATGGTAATTGCTCTCTTGACTGCCACGTAAAAGTTATGCACTTAAAGTTTAAGTTGGCATGACCTTGGGAAGGACTGCAACTTTTTTCTGATGTCATTATTTATTTGTTGTGAGTATGGCGCAATGGAAGCGTAAAGATGATGATCGTGGTATTTATATAGCTATGATGATGATGATGATGGTAACTTATTTGTGAAGCTAGTGGTGTTTAGTTTGTCTTTTTATCTTCCCACCTGTCTGTATTTTAGTCTGTTTGTCTTTATATCTATTTGTCCGTCATGCACTTCCAGTAATACGATCCTACATAGAAGACAGACTCAGAGGCAGGAATGTCGACAACTCAGGTCAAAAAGTGTTGATACCTAAAATGTTCCTGGTTTATCAAACATGCGTACTAAAACCTTGTAATTCAGGAGGCAGCGTGAGGCAGTAAGCGTCTGGTGCAGGAAGAAGTTTTCACTCTATGCCTTTCTTTCTTCTGAGCAGCGCAATATGTTACTTTCCGTCAATATCTTACATATATCACTGTACAAGATAGTGCTGAGACAATACATCCCCGTCATTACAGCCTTTCTTCACTTTCACTCTAAACTTTATGCTCTTTCTTGGTTCTCAAACCCCATACTACTCCAAACCTCACCGGAGCCTCACCGCGTATGCAACAGGTGCTGCACCACTGCCACCAAACAGCTGACGCATCACCGTCTTGACGTGATTGTGGTGGTTGTTATTGTTGGCTGTAGAGATGACTTATTTTCATAGTAGTAGTAATAGTAGCAGAAATAGTAGCAGTTGGTTCTTTTCTTTTGATATAACGAGTTTTCGTAACTTATTTTCTGATCTGAAACTTGAAGAGAAACCCGACAAACCCCGCTTGTTTTTTTTTTTTTTTTTTTTTATTTTTTTGTCCGTTAGTGTGTGTGTGTGTGTGTGTGTGTGTGTGTGTGTGTCTGTGTGTGTGTGTGTACGCGCCCACTTGCCTACTTCATTCCAGAAAGGGCAGTTGAGTTCGTGCGTAGTTGAACCTTCTTAAGTTGTACCATCCACGTTTTTTTCCTCTCTCTTTTTTTTTTTTTTTTTTTCCCTGTCTTCTTTTGCCGCTCACCTTCACTCCTGCCCTCCTTATTTGGGTCAAGTTCGTACGCTTTCCGATGCATTATTGTCACTGGTGAAGTATGGTAATAGTGGAGAGAGAGAGAGAGAGAGAGAGAGAGAGAGAGAGAGAGAGAGAGAGAGAGAGAGAGAGAGAGAGAGAGAGAGAGAGAGAGAATATACGAGATCGCATGAAGGAAACATTCGTGAGTGGAGCGATAAGAGGAACAAGTGCGGCTGGGAACCTGTATACTCTAACATGTGTTTATAGGAAAGTGAAATGAGATAATATAATGAGGAATGTGTGGTATGAGAGATAACAGTGGCTTTTGCGTGTGTGAGACAGGTGTTCTACAGTGAATAACACTAGCTTTTTTTATGTAAGAGGGGAATGTTGACCTAGGGCAACATAAGACAAATGAAAGGCCTATTTTGTAGTCAGTTATTCCAGGAAGAATCAGCATAGCGTCAGGAACATTCCAACTGTAGAAGCAAAACGCCAGAGACACCTCCACTTTGGGGGATCCTAAAGATAATTGGAGAAATAGGACAAGATACAGATATGAGATTGTGATCCGAGGAGCCTAACAGAGAAGATAGAGTAACAGCTTAAGCAGAAGAATTAGGAGTAAGGAAAAGGCGAGAATGTTGAGCGTAAGTCCAAGACGGTCAGGAATACGAGTAAGGTGCTGCACCAGTTGCTCTAGGTTATAGAGGATAGCAACGTTGACACAGCCAACTGTAATGACAAGGTAACAGCACCACCTGAGCTGATTCACACCAGAAGTGGGCCGGATTAAAACTAATGCTATTAGACGTCGTTGGGAGTAAATTATCGTTTTGGTAGATGTCAACTACCTCCTTTATATCAGCTTTGTTAGGTACAGTGATGGGAAATGAGTTGACCTACGCAAGGCAGTCCATGATCAAGAACATATCTACATTATTAGCTGGAGAAACACTCTTCAAAACCCGGCTAATCATATATGCAGCCTTTGAAAATAGTGGCGGTTATGTGATGGATCTAAGAGACCGACAAAACAGAGAGTCAGACAGGTAGACAGGTAACGATGTAATGTTTTCAGGGTTCGCTCACACTGACTACACCATCAGAGGCGGCGAGAGATGGCACACGGCGCGGGCCTACCTTAAGTACGCCTCACACTTGCCGAACCTCCACATCATGACTCACGCCACCGTCACCAGGGTACGTCACACACACACACACACACACACACACACATTCGCACATATGTCTCTGTATATCATTTTTCATTCTTTTGTATAACTTTTGTGTGCCTGTCTAGGGGTGTGACTGTGTGTGTCCTATCTATCGACCTATTTGTCATTTTATCTGTTTTTCTGTTTATCTATCTGTCCATCAGTCTACTTTCTCTCTCTCTCTCTCTCTCTCCCTGACACGTCACAATCACCATAACCTGACCTAACAAACTAATCTTTCTTAATCCTTCACAAATTCCACACATTTTGAACTCTGATAATCTTGAAAATCCTGCATATTTGAAATCTTTCGCAGAGAATGTTATCTTACCACCCTTGTGTCCCTCCTTCAGGTACTATTCAATGAGGAGAAGCGTGCCATCGGCGTAGAATACATCCACAAAGGAAAGGTGAGTGGCAACATCTGTGGGGTTTGCTGACAAGACCTGCACTTTATTTCTCGTTATCTCTCAACACTTGTTTTGCTACATTTTTTTTTTTTTTTCCGTCTTTTTTTTGCCCCCCTCCTGTGATGGTTTGTATGTTGTCTTTCGATTTAGATCTGTTTACTTGATCGTTTCTCATGTTGGATGAGAAACTTGAGCATGATTGATAGTGTGTGTGTGTGTGTGTGTGTGTGTGTGTGTGCGTGTGTGTGTGTGTGTTATCTCTGAGTTATTTGTGCTTTTGTGACATCTGGTGATTTTACGGGAATTGTGTGGAGATAAATGGATTTTTTTCTTTTTGCTTATATGTACTAATGATTTTTGTAGTGTGTGTGTGCGTGTGTGTGTGTGTGTGTGTGTGTGTGTGTGTGTGTGTGTGTGTGTGTGTGTGTGTGTGATTATATCAAAGCATTCCCATCATTTCGTATATTCAAATCAAAACTAAAGCAATATACTTGTTGTCACATTTCTATCTTTTACTTACATTATACATTATATCTAGCTAATTTTATCCACTTAACAGTTTTTACTCATGCATAATTAAATTGTAAATCATATGTATGTATGAATGTATCTTATGTATTCCCTCTTTCCCTTTTTATTGTATACTTTTCCATCTAATTCTTATTTTTATAACTTTTCTTATTATTTTATATATTTAAATAGACAAAAACCGCAATATAACGCGTAGAGGAAGTTAAACAGAAAGTATTTTTCTCAGTTTATTTATTTCATTGCCTGAAAAGCTACTGCTTATATATAGGCAGGTCTAAACTATAATATTGTTGTTTCATAACCAATGTATTGTAAGGCCATGAATAAATGTTTCATTGTAGGTGCGTCGTGTGCTGGCGTCGCGGGAAGTGGTACTCTCCGCCGGGGCCCTCTTGTCGCCGAAGCTCCTCATGTTGTCAGGCCTCGGACACCCCCACGCACTTCGCTTCCACCACGTGAGTCTCTTCTCTACACTCCAGTCATTTCTCTTCCCGTGCACTGGCTTGTCTTTTACTTTTTCTCTACGCTTCCCCATACGTCTGACTTCAGTTTCCTTTTGTGTCCTTCATATCGCTTGTCCACACTCTATTCATCCCTCTTCCTTTGCATCTGCTCTTCATTTACTTCTTTTCATTGCTTCCCTATATGTCTGACCTTTGTTTACTTTTGTATCCTTCATATCACTTCTTTTTCGGTTCTCTTTTATTTCCTCGCTCAGTATCGCATCCTCGCCTGCATATAAGAACATAAGAAAATGAGGGAAGCTGGAATAAGACGTTAGGCCAACTCGTGGCAGTCCCTGTGTGAGCAACATTCTCTAATTCCACCTATCATCCTCATCCATAAACTTGTTTAATCTTTTTTTAAATTCCTTATTGTCTCAGCACCAACAATATGATTACTGAGTTACATCTA
Source organism: Callinectes sapidus (assembly GCA_020233015.1). Taxonomy (NCBI): domain Eukaryota; kingdom Metazoa; phylum Arthropoda; class Malacostraca; order Decapoda; family Portunidae; genus Callinectes; species Callinectes sapidus. The sequence continues at coordinate 11,194,305 of CM035193.1, forward strand.
TTCATTAACTGCCTTATTTGAGAACCTTCTCTTTCCTAAATCTAAATTTCTCTAGTTTGAACACGTTATTTCTGGTTCTATCCTGGCTATTGACCCTAAGAACTCTGCTAATGTCCCCGGATACAACCTCTACTTTATGTGACAAAATAATATGGGCTTGTCTCCCTTCGTATCATGAAATCCTTTGCTCTCTCACCACGACTATTTCATAGACCACAGATATTATTAACCGGGTTTTTAAGAGTGTTTCTCCTGTTAGTAATGTAGAAATCTTGCTACTCTGCCTCTAGAATCATACAAGCACTCTTATGAAACCCATGTATGTTGAAGTAAGACCTTTTGAATGTACTGTAGATGTAGCGCAGAAGTGTTGCAGAATACTGGCCGTATTGGTTCGGCTCACGTTGTCTCTCTTGGCGTTCCATACAGCTGCCGGTAGTGGCCGAGGTGCCGGGCGTGGGTCAGAACCTGCAAGACCACATGTGCTTGTACGGCCTCACCTGGACCCTGGGATCCCACGTACCTAATACAGTGTCTGACATCTTCAACCCTAAGCAGGTCAGCGACTACGTCCACTACCGCAAAGGCAAGTCTTAAAATGTCTCAGTGCGTCCACTACCGATCTTTCTTTACTCAGCTACTGTGTTCTAAGTGTCTTCTTGTTTAGCCTGGTGAAACTCAGCATCATTCTTAAGTATTTTGTAAGTGTTAAAATTAATGTGGAATTACTTTATTTTACGGTGGTAATCATAAGCTTCCTTCCACTCGCAGGAGCCTTTAGGTCACCAATCGGCCAGTTTGGACATGCGTGGGCGAATGTGCTGCAGAAGGGCGATCCTGAGTGGCCGGACGTGCAGCTGTACATGGTGTCCTCAGGGCTGGCGCAGGAGGGCATACTGTCCAGCGTCGCCTTGGGCATCGATAGGCAGGTGAGATGGGTCTGCAGAAGTCCTGTCAGTTACACAAGGCTTAAATCTATACATACCTATTTTCTCAGTTCCTTGCCGTGTTTTCATTCATTGTATGGTCAGTAATGTTGTTCCATATGTACTCTACCTACAAAGCTTATGAACCAGTTCCTGCCTATCTTCTCTTAATCAGCTTAAGATTGTTGCGTTAAGATAAGCCGCAGTGATTGGCTAAAGTGGTGTTCATCAGTGTTGACTCGTGCCCTTCCTCTCGTCTCGTCAGAAATACCTGGAGCAGTACTCACCACTGTTTGGCCGCAGCGGGATGACCATCATGCCTTACCTCACGCGGCCTAAGAGTCGAGGTTCAGTGGTGCTCAAGTCACGTGATCCTCTCGACCCTCCAATCGTTGATCCAAACTACCTGAGTCATCCCGACGACGTTCAGGCCCTCGTGAACGGTGAGTGGCGCGGAGGTGCAGGGGCGGGCAGGTGAGGTCAAGTGAGATAATAAATGCATGGTGATTTGCCAACAAAATGAGAGTCACCACAGATGACACTATAATGTCCCTCTTCACAGGCATCAAACTGGCTGTTGAGGTCGGGAGGACGCCGTCCTTCGTCAAGACTCTCGGGGCCAAACTCTACAGCAAGGTGAGTGGCTGGCAGGGACACATACAGACTGCATGCTGGCATTGGCGTGTTCCCTGCCAACAGGGCACCATACACACTCGCGCATATTTGTCATGGGACCTTATTCTGAAACACTTCTACACCGCACCTCCCCTATTTTTAAGGATCTAATTGAAGTGACTGTTTTTTTAGGGTTTGTTCTTGGTTGTAATGACATATTAACTAGGTTTATACATTACTTACAGAATAAGCTCTCTTGAAAAGTCTGATCATCATTGTGACCTTTGAAAATAGTTGTGGTGAAACACCAAAATATTTCTCAATACGGGCTGTAGTCATGGCGGAGATTTACTTGAGCTCAGTCGACGTTCAGTATTCAAAGCAACCTTTGCTTCCCTCAGCCTCTGCGGAGCTGCGCGGCGCACCAGTTCGGCAGTGACGAGTACTGGCGGTGCTTCGTGAAAAATATGGCCACCACTTTCTATCACTTTGCGGGCACCTGCAAGATGGGCCCCGCCTCGGATCCCTTCAGCGTGGTGGACCACCACTTGAGGTAGGAGACATGACTCTTTTGAGCGGCTATGGTGGCCTTCTTTTGCCTGATGGGTTACCTATGTGTAGTATTAGTGGGTATGGTGAAGTCATCTTGTATTTTAGGTGTACTCTGTTCTCTGCCTTTCGCTTACAAAGTTACCACCTAATTCCTTTTTCCCTCATGCATTACACACAGTAATACTGTCAGCTTAACCAAAATATCCAAGACGCCTCTCTAATTTTCTTATTCTCCCGAACGCAGGGTGAGGGGCGTGGCAGGACTGCGGGTGGTGGACGCCTCGGTGATGCCGGTGGTGGTGTCCGGGAACCCCATGGCAGCCATCATCATGATTGCTGAGCGCGCCGCAGATCTCATGAAGGAGGAGTGGGGTGCCACGGCGGGCGGGGCGGGTCAGCAGTACTCGTCTAGCACCCCCGTACACCAGGAATTGTCATCAGGATCGTCCACCTCAGGTTACCAAACTGTCAATACTTAAAAGAGGGTGGGCAGGGCGGCGTCGAAGTGGCGGTGGCCGGGGAGACGAAGTATGGAGTGTCTATGGCAATGGCTGATGTATTCCTCACCCCTCACCTTGTCTCACTCTCTTGCATGTTGTCATTTACTATCAGCTTGTCTGTAAGTTTTCTTAATGACATTTGTGCCACCGTTCATAGTCCGTGCATCGCCGCTGTTGTTGTCCCGGCGGAGGCTGAGAACGTGCCATAATTAGGTTGCGTGGAGTGGTGTGCGAGCGGGGCTCAGCGGTACGCTTCCTGACGTTTGCTTTTCATGATTTTTATTCTGTGAAAGGCGTGTGTTTGGCGAAAAGGCGGAGGGCCTTCCTCAGGCCCACCGCTGCATCCATCCACGCAGCTATTTTGTCCGGGGCGGGGAAGAGCAGCCACTCCAGAGAATGTCTAAAAAATTCTATTTTTAAGGCCAAAATTATTTTCTACATTATTAGGATTATATAAAGCCTCACACAGGTTGTAGGCATCAACCGTACATCCCTTTTTTACGTGTATGAAGCGTGATTGCTTCCTCCTCCACCATAACGCTTACCCATGAAGGCTGTGCAAGGAGTCTGGTGAGGGACGGGCGCCCTGCCTCACCACTCTTCAGGAGTTTCACGTTTTATGCCATAAGTCTTCAGGAAACACTGATATTTTCATAAGTTAGATTATGCGTTGTTGTTGTTGTTTTGGTGTTGAGGTTGTGAAGGTTCTTCTGGGAAGACTGAAAGCAAGACCGACAAGGAAAAAGAAGCTCTACTGTGGACTTTTTCACTGTACATACATGCAATGTGCGCACCAGTGTTGCTGTTGTACGTATACTTGGGGTGATTCTCAGCGTGTTTGGAATGTGGTGAGGTGTTGCTGCTGGCTTGTGCATTAAGGTGGGAGTAACAGCAGGCTGATGTATCCCGCATGCTTTTCTTTTCTGGTGAATGTACTGAATGTAATGTACATACCTCAGCTTCCATGTACAAAATAAATGTACATATTGTTCATATGTGGTGTACATATGTTGGTATTGAGTGTAAATATGTTAGTGTGTGTACACTTTATTGAAGGTGCCATTGGTGTCCTTTTTGCTTGTATTCGTTGTTCATATGTTGTGTTTTCATTCTTGAGCGCGTCATTGTGTTTGGGTGAGCGTGAAGGGACGGTAGGGCGTCTGTACGGCGCCGTTCCTCTGGTGTGGTTGGCGAGGCCGAGGGACCTTTGGCAGCAGCTGTCTCATCGGTGCATCGGGACTTAACACTACCAGGATTATAAAAACGTGTCGGTCAAAGGTCTTGGTCACTTTTAATCCATCCTCTTTTGTACAAGTTTAATGTTGTGAAGAACAATAATTATCACAGTTAGTGGTGGACACACCTGGCCGGGTCACTCCCCCCTCCAGGACCAGCCCCTCTCATTCCTCAGGCTGTCATTATAGGTGACTAGCCTCGAGGTATCGTTATTCCTTGGTGGCAGGACGCCCGTGCCGCCCTTGTATGGAGAGGCTTCTTTGCTGCTGCTGTGTAGCGAGACCCTGACTGGAGGTTCGGCCACGTTCCTGGCTGACTTAACCAAAACTGGCTTCAGAAGAAAATATTTTAGTATTTCCTGATTAAACAATTATCTTTTGGAAGTCAATGACAATAAGTGTTACATAGTTACAAGGGAACCAGGTCTGTGGTGCCACGCATGGCAGCAGGCAGTGTGATGGGTGTTCGGGACAGTCATCCAGCAACAATTTTTCTTCAACTTTCATTATTTTGCCAAAGCCTCTTGATAATAAAAAAAATGGTGGTGGAGTAACTCTACGGCCGCCACATCGACAGTTACGAAGCTTTCTGCACACAGCCGAAGCAACATTAGGCTTATTTTAGAATTAATTATCAGCATCTTATGTACAAATATTTACTGAACTAGAAATAACATTGCCGCCCCATAGCAGGTTGTCCTCGCTCGGCACGGCACACACACACACTCCCCAGTCACGCTGGGCTGAGGGAAGGAAATGCCGAAGCTGCAGACGTGAGGTCGTGTCCTGCTCATCGAGGTTTGACAGTCTCGGTCAGTGAACGAACGAAACGAATTCTTTTACTTATGAAGACGCAGACCATTTTAAGAAAAAAAGCTAAAAAAAAAATGTGTGTTTCTTGTTGTGTGAGTGTGTTTGAAGGTGTCTGGCTGCTGAAGGGTAACCTCGAAAGCAGCGCTGGTCGTCGGAAGGTTTATGTGTCCTAGGAAGACAAAGGTCCGGTAACTAACACAGACTTGCAACTGTGATCGTATTAAAGCCAGTAGAGGCACACCAATGACTCAGTAAAGTATCGATTGCATCGTTATCGTACTATACCTGATGATGGGAATAATTTTTATATCTATCGGAGAACCTCGTGTGTGTGTGTGTGTGTGTGTGTGTGTGTGTGTGTGTGTGTGTGTGTGTGTGTGTGTGTGTGTGTGTGTGTGTGTGCTATAGTGAGTTACTAAGGAGTATCGCATGTTGGCGCCATTGACGTCACACGGCATGGCGAGTGGCGGCTGCAGGTGCAGTGAGCGATGCAGGTGCGGCCACTGGACAAGAGGGGGCGGCTAGCCAGGGTGAGGCTCGTGTGATCTCACTATTGAACAGAGCGCCAGGTGCCGCCCACCCATTAGCAGGTCAGGACACTGATGCCTGGCCACCCCACCTCTCACCCCCAGACAATAAGCGGCTCCCCTGTTGTGTTGTGTTTACACGTTATAAGGTTATTGCTTCAGTTGCACTGACTAAAAAACTAAGACTGATTCATGACAGTGTTGGGATTTCATCCTACATGATAAGACACAAAATATTGCTCGCCATTTTATCTCACGGCACCTTCAGCTTAAAAGTAGCTATATATATATATATATATATATATAGATAGATGATATATATATTATAAATATAATATATTATATATAATAGATATATCTATATATATATATATATATATATATATATATATATATCTTGGAAATCCACACACCCATTCGCTTGGTACACTCGGTATGGTTTAATGAATATACAAGAAGAAATGCTATGCCCGGGTAGATTCTCGCTCTTCCCTGCATGTGTGTAAAAAGTGTGTGTGTGTGTGTGTGTGTGTGTGTGTGTGTGTGTGTGTGTGTGTGTGTGTGTGTGTGTGTGTGTGTGAACCACCTGAAGTCAAGCACCACACCTTATGTTCAAATGTTATAATCATGCTCAGCTGTGTTGAGTTATGCAAGTTTACCCAACATCCATTTTCTGAGCTATTCATAGAAAATGAAAATTTTAAGCCTAGACTAGTGTAAGTTAGGGTGGTGCACCAGACCTTAGACGTTCTATCTGAGAGGGAGAAATAACTTGGCACATCATGTCTTTTACCGAGAGTGTCACGTTGTGTCATGAGTGGCTTGGTGTGTTAGTGTTTAGAGGGTGTTAGTGCTGCACCCTGGCAAGTGTACGAATGTCTCCACAGCAACACTGCACCGCCGCGGCCAGTGTCCACAACAACCACCGGGAGTGTCTTGTTGCTCTGCACCGCCCCGCGTCACTGCTGGAGCATCGGTGTTAATGGTTTAGCAGAGTTAGTCACTACTTCCCTGCTGCGGGAATGCCCGTCTTGCGGTGCGGGTGTTTGTTTTATGGAGTGTTCTGTACCGCGCTTCACTACACACTTCCATCCCGTGGCACCTATGCATGTCAACCTCCTGAAGTGGCGCCAGTATCCTGCAGGAGGTGGAACCGCCCTATGAGGTATAAGGATGTCGAGAGCCGACCCACCGACTCTCTTGCCGCTGGTCGAGTCCGTTTGGTCCTGAGGAATAGTAGGACACGCGCAGGATGCCCAGGGGGTCCACGTAGCCGTGCCTGCGGAAGGACATGGATTAATCAAGGTGTGTGAAGCTGTGGGTTATTTGGTGCTGACTCAACCTGAGCGTGTCAGCGGCATGTGTCTTTACTGTATTCATATTGGGAAGGGTGGAGGCAGCAACGCGGCGCGGCGATCTACACTCACCTTCCTATCCTGCTGCCGTCCGCGTAGAGCTTCTCCACGTGAAACTGATTGCCCAAATCGTAGTTGATGGTGAAGGTGCCACCGCGGGGCATGTCACTGGTGTCCGCGGGATCCTTGCCCTCAAAGGCGCCACCTGCCGGTAGAATGTTGGTTAGTGCCGTGTTCTGTTTGCCGTTTCCTGCATTACTGTGATTTTGTATATTTTACAATTTCACACGTAGTTTTGTTGCTGTGCGTCAGCGCCAAGGAGGGAGAGTTTCAACTGACAAAACTCTTAGTTCTGTTTGGTGTGTGTGTGTGTGTGTGTGCCTATTTGCGTTTTATTTAGCCAGTTCCCCTCTCTTTCAGTGCAATGTTACCCATTGCACCTGTGGCTGCCAGGTATGCTATGTGCTATTGTGAGGACCGCGAAGAGAACGATGGGGGGCACAAGGTGTGGGCACTCCTTGGTGCTCGTCATACAGCAGTCATTCTGAAGCCACTGGTAATAAATGTGTTCACCTTAACAAGTCTTCTGACCAGTGGTGTGCCCTTCATGGCGGATCTCTCTCTCCACCTACCATCAAGGAATTTTGACCTGGGATGTTATTGTTATTGTTATTTTCTGTTGTTTAAAAAGGGAAATCATAGAAATCATAGAGAGAGTCATAAAAAGTCATTGAAAGTTTTAGATATCATCTCCGTTATTTTCTTGAGAAAGAAAATTAGCAGTTCCTTTCTTTAACTTTTTGTATTTGGTTTAACTCTTCCACCCTTGTGTATAAAAAATATCAGAGTTTAATTTTCGAAACTAATTGAATCAAATCCAATCTTATTTACAATGGAGAGAAGGTTTTTATTTCTTCTTTTCAGAAATATCGTGTGGGAAGAATATTCGTCGAGGTTTGATTTACCCGAGGGAACTTGTGGTGTGAGGTGCAGTGCGAGTAAGCCACTAGAACAATGTATATTAGACACCGCACAATTTAGAATTAGACACGTATTAACGTAATAACTTGATAGCCCTGTTTACTCGTACCCTTGTTTGGTAACCATGTGGGTGTAATGACTTGGTTCACAACCTAATACTGCCTCCCCCCCCCTCTCTCTCTCTCTCTCTCTCTCTCTCTCTCAGCATGCCGGGGGTTGAAAATGGTCACGCTCACGCTAAGGTCAATCCCGCCGCCTTGCCCGCCGCCCTGTGTTGACGTAGACTCGGGGGCGCCACCCCTGGCGCTGCCCAGTGTCTCTGCTTCTTGTTACTTGTTTTGTCATCCTCGGCGGCGCGACGTTTTGTATCACTTAACACGCATTAAATTACTGCGCTTTATTTCCGCGGTGAAGGAAGGGACGTGGTGGACTGTGGTTTTTGCAGAGACGGAGGGATAGTTTGTGTGTGTGTGTGTGTGTGTGTGTGTGTGTGTGTGTGTGTGTGTGTGCGCTCGCGGATGGGAGAGAAGGCGCAGGGGCTGAATGTGGAGAAATGAAGAGGAAGAAAAGGAACGAGTGGAATTTTCGTGTGTCATCCCAGGCGGCGGGGACGATGGCCGTGACGCAGGCGTGACGGGCGGGGCAAGGTAGGGGTGCAGCTCGCGGGGGAGGAAACACGGCGGCCGGAGGGGTCGTGGAGGTCAAACCTTTTCAATCTTGACGCGTATACGCCGCTCGTAAATTGGTAATTTCGACCGTGAAATCCCCATTAAGTCAGTTTCCATTTTTGAAAAAGGCAACACTTGGTCTTGTTACCAGTGGAGCGTTAAGTGGTATATTTTTTTCTTTCCCTGTCTGCCTTGTTGTGCTCCCCAGCACCGCCATGACCCGGGGGACAGCGGAAGGGCGTTAGGGTGGTTGGCACCCCTACCAAGGCCTGCATCTCCCGCACAGGACGCGCCAAGCTGCTTACCTGTTTGAGTCTGACTTTGTGAGACGCTCTGCTGCTGCTGCTGCTGCTGCTGCTGCTGCTGCTGCTGCTGCTGCTGTGCTGTTGTTGTTGCTGCCACGGCCGCTGCTGTTGCTGCTGTTGTTGCCATGGCTTCCTTTGTGGTTTTTGCTGTTGCCATGGCTTTTGTTGTTGTTTTTGCTGCTGTTGCTGTCCTTGTTGTTGTTGCTGCTGTCCTTGTTGTTGTTGTTGTTGGGTTTGTGGTTGTTTGGTTGGTTCCCACGACTGCTGCTGATGTCCCTGCTGGCTCTGCTGCTGCCCCTTCGGTCGGTAGTTAGGGTTCCAGGGCTGTCGGTCTGCCAGGTGCTGGTGGGCGGCGGGGTTCACCTTGCCTACCTGCAGGTTGCGCTGCCGCACGATGCGGTACCCGTCGTCATCAGCGATGTAGTCGAACAGGCGCAGCAAGCCATTGGGGTCTACCCATCCGTAGGTGCCGAATACAGTTCCGTCCTCCAGACGCTTCTCCTTACGGTATTGCCCCGTGTACGTCTGGAACCTGCGGATGGGTGTCAGTACATGAGGGAGAGGTAAACATTCATGTCATCAATGCTTAATGCTATTAAGGAGATACTAATACGAACTATTGCAATCGTAGATGCCTTCTAACCACTTGTTGAGAGAGTTACGTTATCATATCAGATTAGTTTAGGCTGGACGACTCATAAACTAAACCGCACGACGGTTAGGCTGAATGCATTCCGTAGCATTACCTAACTGAATGTGGCCCAAGAAAAATATGGATGGATAATATAGTAATTACTATGTGTGTGTGTGTGTGTGTGTGTGTGTGTGTGTGTGTGTGTGTGTGTGTGTGTGACCCGGGGACTCACGTGAAATATTGACTCATTAACGTGGTGGTGCGGCCTTCCATGTGCGATAATTACCCTTTACCTGGCGGCGGTCGTGGGCAGGTGAGGGAGAGAGGCAAGAATTACCCACCTCTTGACTCCATCTTGGTCTTGAGAAATAGAGCACGAAGGAACGGAATAGAAGGGATGGAAAAATTAAATAAATGCAGAAGAAAGAGCAGGAGGAGGAGGAGGAGGAGGAGAAAGGGGGAAAAAGTGACCAGAGGAAAATGGATAGGAAAGGGAGAGAAAGGAGGAAAAGAGTAAAGGAGCGGAGACAAAGGTGAACGTCCAAAGAAAAGAAAAGAATAGAAAAGAAAAAAAAAAAGAGAAGTAAAGCAAATGTGGTTGAGAGAGAGAGAGAGAGAGAGAGAGAGAGAGAGAGAGAGAGAGAGAGAGAGAGAGAGAGAGAGAGAGAGAGAGAGAGGGAGTGGGCGGCTACATCCTGGTAGGGCGTGTGGGTGGGCCGCCCATGTCCCCTTTCCTTACTGCCGCCTATCCTACTTCTGCTGAGGACTTGAGGCGAGGGCGCGGAGGTGCAGTGGGGCAAGAAGAGCACGTAGGAGGAGGAGGAGGAGGAGGAGGAGGAGGGAGGAGGAGGAGGAGGAGGAGGAGGATAATTTAATGTAGCGTGTCGTGATGGACGAACAAGAGGAGGAGGAGGAGGAGGAGGAGGAGGAGGATAAAGATGGTTCAGAAATAGACGATTAGAGGAGGAGGAAGAGGAGGAGGAGGGACATGACGGAGATAAAGTGGGGGAAAGTTCTGAAGGAAATGAGTGAGAGGGAGAGAGAGAGAGAGAGAGAGAGGGGGGGGGGATAGGGTTGAGATCTGAGAAACGATGGGAAATAGGTATTGAGTAAAGAGAAAGGAAAGAAGGAGGAAGGGAAAAAAGAGAGAAAAAAATACCGGAGAGGAATATATGTAGGTACGTAAGAGGAAAAAAAGGAGATAGGAGTAAATGAAGGAAGAGAGGGAGAAAGGTGAAATGAAAGGAATGAGAACAATAAACACAAATAAACTAAGAAAGAAGGAACAATAGGAGTAAAGAGAGAGAGAGAGAGAGAGAGAGAGAGAGAGAGAGAGAGAGAGAGAGAGAGAGAGAGAGAGAGAGAGAGAGAGAGAGAGAGAGAGAAAAAAAAGAAGGAAGGAAGAAGGGGGGAAGGAAGAAAGCTAGGAGGAAGGGAGGGAGAGAGGCAGGTTAAGGTAGGAAAGAAGGAAGGAAATAGTGAGGGAAGGATAAAGTGAAGGAAGAAACAGGAAGAGATGGGAGGGAGGAGGAATTGAGATGATGGAAAAAAAAAGAAGGAAGGGGGAAGGATGGAAGGAAATGGGGAAGGAAGAAAGCTGGGAAGAAGGAAGGGAGAAAGGAAGAAGGCAAAGATGAAAGAAAGAAAGAAGAAGTTTTAACGAAGGAATGAAGGGAGAAAAGAAGAAGAGGAGGAGGAGGAGGAGGAGGAGGAGGAGGAGGCGGCGAGAAGCATGTGGGAATGTAAATATTGTTTGCCCCTTGGAGAGAGAGAGAGAGAGAGAGAGAGAGAGAGAGAGAGAGAGAGAGAGAGAGAGAGAGAGAGAGAGAGAATAGGAATATATTAAATCTAGCAAGTATGAGGAGAATATAAAGGAAGACGAAGAAGAACAAGAACAAGAAAAAAAAGCAATATATATACCGTAAGGAAGATAAAGATAATGAAGCAAAGAAAGAAAGATAAGAAGAAATGAAAATAGAACAAGCAATAAGGAAAAAAGGAGAAGAATAAGAGGAAAATAACACACACACACACTAAGGAAGAAAAATATATAGTAAAAGCAAGAAAGAGTGCCGAAGAAATGAAAAATACAAAACAAACAACGAGTAAGAAAAAAATAAGATGAATCACGAATATCAACCCACAAAAGAAGCAGAAACGAGGGAAAAAAGATACGCAGCAAGAGGTAGTGAGGGCGGGGTGCAGGGAAAGAGAGAGAGAGAGAGGGAGAGAGAGAGAGCAGGTCAGGCGGTTACCCAGTGTGGGCTGTGAGATTCCCTGCAACAGCACCCAAGAACGGTTCCTGCCGCCCATGTTTTGACCGATAGACCTCAAGACCCGTTGTTGTTGTTGTCCCGTACACACACACACGATATAGCGGCGCGACCTACCTGGCACGCGCTGCAGGGGAGGTTACCAGGGAAATACTTATATGGGTAAACAGGTAGACAGATCAGGGGAGATAGAGATGAAAAAAAATTCCCTCATTTCTTTTTAATTCATTTGGGTAACGGCGCCTCAGTGGGTCTTTTATTTAGTCTTACTTCTACTTTTGGGTGTTTCCCCTCAAAAAAAGAAAAAAGAAGAAGAAAATGTATGCATAGATATATAGAGACAATGATAGATAGATGGATATATAGATAGATATATATATAGCTTTGTCGATAGATACATGAACAGATAGATAAATAGAAAGATGGATGAATAGAATAATGAGGGAAAGCAAAATAAGGATAGTGAATGGGATAGGATGGATGTATGAGGGAAAAGAGAAGAAATATAATAGACGAAGGAGGAAGAAAAACAGCAGCAGACATGTTGATCATAACTGGACTGCTAAAATATATAGTGAAGATTAATAGTAGTAGTAGTAGTAGTAGTAGTAGTAGTAGCGGTAGTCATACTTGTCATATATGGAAAGAAGGAAGCATGTATTGAATGAATATTTGCAGGAAGGTGGGGAGGAGAGAAAGAGAAGGAGAGGGAGAGAAGGAAGGAGGGAAGGAGAGAAGAAGGCAGGGATGGAGGAAGGAAGGGAGAGAGAAAAGGAGGGAGGGAGAGAAGAAGGCAGGGAGGGAGGAAGGGAGGGAGGGAAGAAGGCAGGGAGGGAGAGAAGGAATGAGGGAAGGAGGGAAGAAGGCAGGGAAGATGGGAGGGAGGGATCAGTGAAGACATTAAGTATAGTCACCGAGGAGCCAATAAAGATAGGTGTAATGGGAAGCAAAGTGTCATCATGTTATCTTTGCTCCTTTCTTCTTCTTCTTCTCTATCTTCCTTCGTCTTCATTATGATAATTCACGCCATCATTATTTTCATTAGCATTGTCTTGGTGGCGATGTTGTTGTTGTTGTTGTTGTGGTTGTTGTTGTTGTTGTTGATGATGATGCTGTTGTTTTTCTTCCCATTTAGTAAAGTCGTGTTTTATTGTGGATTTTCTTACCTATTTATTTATCTATCGTTGACTTTATAATGACTAGTTCTGCTATCTATTCATTCTTTTGATTAATGTGTTGTTAATTTATTCACACAATTAATTATTCAATAGGGATGTGAAAAGAGAACAATTTTTCATATATGCAAAATTAATTCTCTCTCTCTCTCTCTCTCTCTCTCTCTCTCTCTCTCTCTCTCTCTCTCTCTCTCTCTCTCTCTCTCTCTCTCTCTCTCTCTCTCTCTCTCTCTCTCTCTCTCTCTCTCTCTCTCTCTCTCTCTCACCTGAAGTAGCGATCTGGTCCTTCGTCCGTCTGGATGTGGTACTGCGTGGGCGTGTGGCTGTATCCGCTCACGCCCACACCCACGCCACCCAGCACGGCGCCCACCACCATCTGTAGGGAGAGAAGAGGGAGTAGGGGTCAGTGCACGCCCACACTCCTCACCCACGCCGCTCATCTCCTTCTAAGGCGCCTCACCTCGACCTTGTTGGGCGTTGAGTCACACCCGCTACCCCCACCCACCACTGCCCACGGACCCACCCACCCACAGTCCCCTTCCTCCCGCCCACATGCCCATTCCAGCCCGTCCTCCTTCTCCCTCCGCTGCCTGACGCCCACAAGATGTTCCTCTCTCCTTCTCTCACTCCCCCTCTCATTAAGTCACCCATAACATCTCTCTCACTCCTTAAACTCCCTCTCTTCTCTACCTTTATCTCTCTCCCTCTTATTACTCTCATCTCTCACCCATTTTACCCTTGTCCCTCTCCCCAATTTCCCTCCATCACCTCTGGACCGCCTCTTTCCTTTCCTTTTGTCGCCTCTCATCACTATCCTTCACTGCCTCTTCCCTTCCTGCTCCTCTTCCTGTTCCTCCTATTTCTCGTCAGCCCTTCTTCTTTTTCTTTTTCTTTAAGGGGCTAAAAAATTGCAAGGGGATGCTGGCGGGCGTCGAACTGGGGGTAACGAACTTGCAAGGTGGTCAGGTTACGTCTTCCACCACTGCCCCTGCCTGCCTGCCTTGCCCTCCTGCTCCCTCCACTTTTGTCTCTCTTGTTCCACTCATCCGGGAGGGAAGAAGAGCAAGATTACGGTTTTTAAGCTTTATTATACTTTTATGAGATAATGTTCAAGTTTATGTGTGTGTGTGGGAGGGGGGGGAGAGAGAAGAAGAGGGGGAGAAGGAGAGGGACCGGGGATGAAGGGTTGGAGAATAAGGAAGGAGATTAATGAGGCATGGAAGCTTTCGGTCACCTGGCGGGGGGGCAGACGCACCTGTCACACGCAGACAGACGCACAACGATAGACACACACACACACAACTATGTATCCAAATCTACTCTGACAGTTTTAATTGATGCTTCTGAAGAGCGCCTCAGGTTTTTGTCTTCATCTCAGGACTGGGGCGCTGTTCTTTTTTTTTTTTTAAGTTCTCTGCGTTCCTTATGGTGATGTGGTAGTTAGCGCGTTCGGTTCATTGTATCAGTCAGGCAGGGACAGTCTGGGCTTGTCTCACTAAATCAATGTTCCCTTTGTCTTTCTAACTCAGAGCCACGATCAAGCGATTCCTTTGTTCTGCAGACACGCCAAGCTGCTAATTTTGTCCCTATACAGCCAATGGCGCAGCGAAGATAAACAAATCATATGGAGATTTCTTCCAATCTATTTTGTTTCTCTAATTATCGCGTCTTGTAGCGTTCCCTTTGCCTTATTGATATGCGAGGATGATAAAGGGCAGACCCTTCCCTTCCACCCTGCCTTAAAATGGTATGCATTCGCGGAAGAGGAGAATGCGAGGGATGCGTCATGTCACCCCTTCCTGAGCAGTGACAGGAGAATGGGAAGGAGGGAAGGAGGAAAGTGGGGGGAGGGAAGGAGGAAAGTGGGGGGAGGGAAGGGCGTCTACCTAGCCCCTTAATGTACAGACGTATTAGTAACCACCCTTTGTTTTTTTTTCTCTCTCTTCTACAAGCGGCTTTACTTCTAATGATGGTGACGAATTGACATGTCTGAGGTGTGCGGAGAAGCAGTGTTATCTCTCCCTTTCTTTTCTGGTTTATATTTGCTTCAGTGTATTGCATCGTTGGCATTCACTCCACACCAAGGAATCGTTAGGGAAGCTTGAGGCAGAGACCTTTCATTCCTCTTTATACCTGCGCCGTCTGTCTCACCTGGTAGTGCGTTTACCTGCCTGGTTTGTTCTCATTGTAACCTAAACTCGCACAGCAAACAGCAGCGCCTTAATGAAGAGGAGATAAAGCCGCTAAACATGCCCGTGGTCAGTATCTTGTGTGGAAAGTTTAATGATCTTTACTCTTGGAGGGAGGAAGATGCCTGCAGGAGATGACTAGTGGAAAAAAAGAACCTTGTGTATGTCCGTGCGTGCGTCCGTGTGTGTGTGTGTGTGTGTGTGTGTGTGTGTGTGTGTGTCCGTGGGGGCGCGTGTTTGCCCTCCTCCATGTCTCTGTCTTCCTCATGCACAGCCACAATTAGCGCCACCAAACCAAATGCACACGCGCCCTTCGTCCCACGCGCACACTACTACAGTTACCTCCCCTCTTCCAGCGCCTCCACTGCTCTCCCCTCCCTCGACTCCCTTCTCCCCCTCCTTTGGCACTTCCTCATTCCTTCCTGCCTACACTCAGCCCAATATGTACCACTGGAGAAAAAAATTGACCGACACTTCCAAATACGCCCGTAACACACTAAATAATGTCAAGCTGTGAGAGCCTTTAGTGAGGGACCGCTGCGCAACGCCCTAGCGGCCTTCTTACATGTGTAGCCTCAGCAGTGTTTGGCCGAAGAAGGCGCTGACGGGTGTGGAAAAGGAGGTTGGTGGCACGAGCGAGGGAGGAGTAGAAGAGGGAGCTTGTGGGGTGAGGAAAGGTTGGAAAAAGGGAGGTGTTTGTCAGAATGGTTAGGAGAAATTGGAGGGTTTGATAAAGGGAAGGAGGAATAAGATAATGAGTTACTGGAGCGAAGGAAGGTAAAAAATAGGGAGGTATTTGTCAGGATGGTGGTGGTATTAGGGATTGTGATGTGTGGAAAAGATTAGACAGAGTAAAATGGAGGAAAACTAATCTGATAAAGGAGAGGAGGAATAAAATAAGTTACTGGACCGAAGAAAGGTAGAAAGAGGGAAATATTTGGCAGGATGATGGTGATAAAAGGAAAAAGGAAGTGTGGATTAGACAAGTTAGGGTGAAAGAAAAAAAGGTCATAATGATACAATGAGGAACTATGGGATGAAAAGGAAAAATATGGCGGAAATATAGGAAAAGGCAGCGTATGGTAGAGAAAAGCTGGTACAAAGAAAGAAGATGGGAGATAAGATGAAATAGAAGGCAGGGAGGATAGGCAAGGCGATGATGGGAAAATCGACGATGGGAGGCGATAGGAAGGTAGAGGAAAGTAAAACATAATACAATCGCTGAGTAGAGTAAAACAGAATAGATGAAATTGAAGAAGAAAAAGATAGAGGTGAGAAAGGAGGAATGCAGGAAAGCAGAGAGAGAGAGAGAGAGGGGGGGGGGATAACAGATAAGGAGTGGATGGTGACGGCGATTTCTTGCTACCTGGTGACTTGCAGGTGTGAGCGTGACGTGTGTGGGGCGTTGCCTGTCACTCACGAGACGGCAAGACGAGGGAGGTAAAGAAACAGGAAATGAAAACTCAAAAGCAGTTCAGGGAATTAATGGCAAGACGAGTTAACTCCTTCTGTACTGGAACACATTTTAACCACGAGTTTTGGGTATAATTAGACGATTTGATTGATATTATGGGGGTCTACGGAGGTCAGAAGATTAATGATCAGCATCTATTCTATTCTAATCCCCCACATGAGTTTCTGAAACTGTATAAAATCGACAAATGATAAGCAGAAGAAATATAAAGATGGGTTCCAGTTAAGTTCCAGTTAAGGAAAGCAGAGTATGGAAGAAAATAAAAAAAAGAAAGAATGATAAGTAGGAAAGTCGTCATAAGAAGAATAAAAAATCATATTGCATAGAGCACTAAACATACTCGTAAAAGATATCACACAGTGAGATCGTAAAGAGGAAAATAAAAGCAAGCTAACAAAAGGCTATCAAACGAACATCAAAGCCGCATGAAGAATTTAAGAGATAAAAAAAAAAAAACCTTCACAAGCAAGATAAAAAAAGTCCAGTGAAGGAATGATAACCCAGAAACTTTGCATGACGGGAAGAAAACTCATACTGTCAACCACCTGAACCAAACAACACACTACGTCACCACAACTTTATAGTAACCCTGAATACACGCTGCTCCTCCTCCCGTTACGTGCCTGGAGGTTGGTACGGGCCACACTCAAACCCTGGACTATCGCAGCAGTTATACAGCACCCACCGCGGCGCCACCCATCACCACACACCCATAAATAACGTGAATAACTTACGGAAGACAACCTGGGGAGGAGCAAACGGCCTCCTTGCCACACGCCACACACCCAACGCCCTTGCACCACCCCGCCCACACCACGCACGCCCTACTACCCATCACACCCAACGCCTACGCCCTCCCCACACCCACGCCCACGCCCACCCACGCCCACGCTCGCCGCCCCTCCCGCTGAGAGGTGTGCAGTGAAGCGTGGGCACTCAGAAGCAGCCTTGCCCCGCGGCGCACCTGGCCACCTGAG
>CM035193.1:11251344-11261534 GCA_020233015.1 Callinectes sapidus
ACTGGATACAGTTTAAACTCTTCTGACAAACGCTAAAAACGCTGTTGTAATAGGTATACGAATCAAGACTGTATACAAATCAACGGGACTGTTAGTATGTGTGTAAATAAACGAGTCAATGAGACTGCTGATATATAAATAATCGAAACTGAGGTGCCACAAGAAACACCTCATTGGCTGTCCAAGGATGCCAGTGTTTCGAAAGATTTTTCCTTCTTTTCTCCCGGTACTTGCTAAAAGTATAAGGTATTTGAGTGAAACTGGGTATGAGGCGGTCCAAGTGCATGAAATCTAGCAAATATCAATTGTCAAACCAGTAACAGATTGTGGTGCATCCTTAAATTCGATACTCTAATGCCTACCACAAACCTTCACCACTGAAGCAGAACAGTGCCTGGCTCGCTTTGTCACCCCAAAGTAATTCCATCGCCCGTTTAGTTTCACAAATCATATCAAATATGAATTTTGCCCATATGTGCATCATAATGGAATATGGTTTGCCGTCTCTTTACCGTGACTTGGGTGCACCGAGATATTATCAAAGATAACTATGTTGTTGGATTAACACAATAGTGTGTCAGGAGCAGTACGAATTGCTTGTTGTTCCTACTATTTTTTTTGGTCAACTATCAAGGCACGTCTCAACTAATATGTGAACATCCATTTAAGATTTTGTTAATGTTATCGACTTGCTCAGATCTCAACTCGTTCAGGTTACCGATTACATTGTTAAGACCACCAGATACCTTTAAAAAGTAAAAATTCAAGCACTAGACTATTTCTGGTCGATTAGACAATTAAGATTTCTTTTTGTTGCACATAAAAACAGCTTCGCCTCCTTCTCTCTTCCTGACACTCACCCGGAACGTGAACTCTTGCCTGGGCGGTCGCCACCGTCAACACAAACACCAACAGCAGAGTACTCATGGCGTCAAGGTGTGCCCAGTCAGTATCCGTTGCTAAGCGAGAGTAACGTATAGGATTAAATGGCCCTGCATTCTTTTGTGACGATTTGTTTTCGGCTTTGTTCGAGACACAACAGGCTGAGACTTCTGCTTCGGTGGTCGTTCAAACAAAATGATAATTACGATAGGGAGATGACAGTCGTTTTTAATGACCATCAAACTAACATTTGATTAAAGAAATGTGTTACATGATGACTTTATTTTCTGTTCTGTTTGTTTACTGAGCTCAGGGGTACACATGTATTGACACGAGTGTTTAGGAATAATGCATGAATTAATAATGCTATGTAAGTGATGCATTAACTATTACTAGACACCGGAATACACCAGGAAGAAATAGGATAGCTTTTCATAGGTAAACAGAACATTAGAAGTTTTTAAGATGGCAGTTTGTAAATGTACACTAGTTCCCTTAGCCTGTGAGGTGTGGGTGGGTTAGGATGCGCCTGTGATATCATGGGTGTTGTGGGTGGGTCAATATGATGTTAAGATGTGTGGTATGTTAGGTGGCACAGGTGAAGGTATATCTAAGTTGTGCTAAATGAGTGTTGGTGCACAGTAGTTTGTGAGGTATGTAAGAGTACGTGTGTGGATAAAAGTACGTTGTGCTTTAAATGTGGTGTTGTGGCTATGGGCATGTTGGGCTTGAGTTCATGAACAGATGTATCGATTTAATCAGCTTGTATGTGTTATACTTGTGCTTAGATACTTACTCGGTTTGATCTTGTTTTTTATTGCTTTTGAAAGAAACAGCAGTGTGACAGCTTTATTTGTAATTATTATAAAACCAAAGGACAGCTACTAGTCATCATTAAAAATCAATGGCAGTTGGCAGTGTAGTTAACAGTTACAAGAGCAGGTAAACATTGTATTCACACTATTAAGTACTTAAACAACGTTCTTCTATAGTGAATTCCTAAACTAGCAATCCCCAACCTATTTCTATACTTTACTTGAATTACCTGCACTATCGTGACGTTGCTAAACATTATCCATAGGTTTGTGTAACTTCATAGTTTTGTCTTTTGGATGCGGAAGCGAATGTTCACAATCAAAGCTGACGTTTCCATACCGATTGTATTGTTAGAAATCTTTGTCGTCCTCCCAGGATTTGTACACCTGCAAAGATTATAAATATTAAAAAAAGACATATGCCCTGGCCCTACAGGAAACAACATCATCAACAACAACTGAGAAGATCGTCCATATGAACAATACAAAATGATCTAACTAGTCCGGAAGCGTTACACTAATTCACTCTATTTTCCTTATGTATTGCCAGCCAGTGCAATACATTATGACGGTGATTAATTAAGGATTTCATGGTGTTTACTATATTTTCCAACACTTACCATGCGACCGTTGAGGGACTGCAGGGTTCGGAAATTGTCCTGCAGTGGGCTTCCATCTCCACCAATCAACTGCCTGAACTCCTTCAGCTGCGGAGAGAGTCATGGTAAGAGGGAAACCCAACGAGCCGAAGTTTGGCAATACTATGATTACTCAAAATGTGTTTGGCGAAAAAAAAAAAAAAGTGATTATGAATATCCAACTAAAGCAAGAGAAAACTTAAAAGGAAAATTACCTGACTGCTGGAAATGGAGATTTTGTCCTTGAAGACTATCCATTCCACCACCTCGTCGCAGCTTGGAGTGGTGAGGGAGCCCGAGTAACTGAAGAAGTGGTCCTTATTGCTGGGTAGGAGGTTGTGCAGGAATACTGAGCCGATGAGAGCCGTTTCGTCTGTGAATTGCAGCCATTGATAAACTGTTCATTCCAAAATGTCCTTTATTTACACCGGCAAATACTATTTGTATTGTAGTTTGCCTCCGTGTCATCTGTTTGCCTTCCTGTTACTTACGAGGCAAGATTACGTCCATAAGACCGCTGACAATTGGGTGGAGATCCGGGTTGTCTGTGTGGTGCAGCTCCAGCAGGACACTAAACACAGCTACGCCATCCTCATGTTTTACTGCCTCCTCCCAGCTACCGTAGCTCTCGCGGTAATGTACCATGTGAAGCTCGGCGGGGAACCTGGTGGTGATTTGCAGGAGAGTGGATGATATACAAGACTGAAGACAAAGGAAGAAGGGATGCATAATGAAGATGATAAGTTTGAGTGGGAAAAAATGAAGAAGGGCAGGTGGATCAAGAATCCTACCTGTTGTGATCCACGGTATGTTCGGAGCCGCGGGTGTCGGTAGCACCCCAGTGGAAGTGGAACTGATGGAAGACGAATTCACCGGTCAGGCTGCCCCCCGTCACGTAGGCATTGATGTCCATGTTGACCTGAGCTATAACACAAGTAGACGTGAGGAGGGCGAGGGCGAGGCTGAAGTGGAGACATGTAGTACAGGCAGCAGTGTGGGCGGCATCAGTACAATAGTGGTCAGGGCACGCTGCCACTTACCTGAGTGTCCAGTGTTAGTGAGCGTCACAGTGGTGGGCTTGGCGTCGTAACCAACAAAGTGGAATGGCGTCTGTGGAATGTCTGCTGTAGCTTCTTCGGTGTCGATGGCCACGGGGGACTGCCTGTGTCCGCCACACGTGGGGAAATGGTCTGGCCATGTATCGGGACCTGTGGGTGGTCACCATTGCATAAAACCTACTTACGCCGCCGTGCTTAACTGATGGCTTGGTTTGCATGCCGTCCTAAAAACAATGCATGCCACTACTATGTGGAAGGTGCTACTAGTCAGTATGGCATGTTCACAGTAAGGCATCACTGATGAACGTTACATTTATAGGATAATGGAGAACAAGAGACGAAAGTAAAAATGCTTTGTGATACATGCAGTGAATCATGTTATAACATTACACTTAAAAGATAGCAAACAGGAATAGCTGAATGAAGGTGAAGGCATTCACTCACCATTTTCACTGCCGTAGCCCCAATCCCCGGACCTCACTGTTGGTGGGAGCGTTCATTAGTAAAATAGTGTCTGTGTAAATTACACTTTCGAGTTGAAATAGAGGAGGAAGAGATGAAAAATAAAAGTTATTGGAGATATGAATTAAGAGTTAAGAGTAACGAGGGAAGTTAGGTAAAACAACCATGACATTTTTTTCTATCGATAAAGAAGTTCTTGGCTCAATAATCTGTGTGTTACAGGGACTTGCATAATCAGGGATTGCATGAAATTCCTCCACAGCACTTACCACGGCCATGGGCGGCCGCTACCGCCAGCACCAACACAAATAATATTGTCTTCATGGCGCCAAGGATGTCGGTCTCCGTGACTAAGCTTGCTCTGTAGCGGGTACCAGCTGGGCTTGCTTTTATTAGTCTGCGTTCCCTGCTTTGCCTGAGACACAACAGGTGCTGAGGACTCCCCCTGTGCCGCTCTTGGAGAGAGAGAGAGAGAGAGAGAGAGAGAGAGAGAGAGAGAGAGAGAGAGAGAGAGAGAGAGAGAGAGAGAGAGAGAGAGATTATCAGATAGCATTAGATTTTAAAAGATTTAAAAGTGAATATCTGGTAATATTTCTTATAATGACCTTATTTTCAATAATGTATATAAATGTTTCTCCCGGCACATGAATGCACACGGCCACAAATGCTTGAAAACAATAC
This sequence comes from Callinectes sapidus, assembly GCA_020233015.1. Classification (NCBI taxonomy): domain Eukaryota; kingdom Metazoa; phylum Arthropoda; class Malacostraca; order Decapoda; family Portunidae; genus Callinectes; species Callinectes sapidus. Next base: position 11,255,881 of record CM035193.1, read on the forward strand.
ATAAATTGTGAATATTTTTTGTTTTCATCATACAATTGAGACATATAGATTCCCAATATCTAAAGGATCAGTTTTGTATGATACAGAGTACACAAGCAATGTGTTCGTTTTTTGCCGCGTCCTCAATGCCTGCACGTCACGGATCATTAGAGATAGCCTGGTTCAGACACCTGGTGTTTTCTTGTTCATTACATTTTTTTTTCCGTAAAACAATTTTGTCCTTCAGATATTTTCATCTATCTATTTATTCAGTAATATAGTTATTCTTGTTTTTGACGGGATGTTCCTGCAGGCGAGGCCCACCATGTCCCGCATCACGTGAAAGACCACTGGTAACTCGGCTTTCATTCACTGAGTAGACACTAGATAATTTCCTATTCATAAACAAGCTCCTTCACTGTATTTCATGCCATTAGTGCAACCGTTAGTGTGGAAATGGTAGTTGATAATTTCCTTGAAGATTCGAAGGTGCGTGAAGCCTCAAACGGAGCGAAGTGATCCACAGATGAATAATCAGCAGTAGGGTAGTAACTGTGAGTACGAGTAGTGCTGTAAGTGAACATCAGGACCAAGATGAAGGCAAATTTAAGATGAAACTTTCAACACATTCGTTACTCGTACGTCTCCACGTACACATTTATATTACAGAGACCATAAATAAAGAGTAATCGAAAAGAAGACACTTGCTTCACTAGGTTGTGACAATAAGAGGCAGAATGCAGAAGAATGTCTCAGTACAGCTGCACTGAGCACTGATACTTAAGGAAGCCTCGTACACCGGTACAAACTACAGTGCTCGTCTCGCAAGTTCGATTTTAACTCACTTAAGTTTCATCGGTGGAGAATTTCTGTAGTGCAACTTAATCCAACCCATTAGTACATAGGAAACAAATTCAACCCAATAAAGAATCCCTTGCCTATAACATTTATCTCGAGTTCCTATTTTCACTGCCACTATTTAGTCGAATTATTAGAAGTAGCCATACGCACACACACACACACACACACACACACACACACACACACACACACACACACACACACACACACACAAAGAAAAAAAAAAAAAAAAAGGCAGTCTCTATAGGTTTCATAAAGGTGTGGTTTCGAGACATTGCTTGTGTGTATTTCAAGACACTTGATGGTTTACTTACCATGACGTCACTGTTGATCTGTGTACAGTAAGATGATGAAGGATTTGAAAAAAAGAACGTGTTCGAATTTCTTTCCCACTAGACATTAGTTTAAGTACGAACCTATTTTGAAGTCCTTTCTTCTATTGGGTATCAATTTTGAAGACGTATTTACCTATTTCAACCTGTGCACCATCCTAATGTACGCATTTAGTGCCTTATCCCGCTATTTCATTGTACTAATTACCACGTAAACGTTTCCAACTGAATTTCACATTACATACGATCATACTCGCATTTCCAAGTGATTGTTTAAAAACTGGAAACATATTCATGGGAAATAAGTAAGCATGAATTTGAGGCTTTTCCCGGGTACCTGTTTCCCCCCAAACTAGCATGAACTTATTGACACGTCTTACCTCTTCAACGGTGACACTGAACAGTAAGGCAAATATGAGAAACAGAAGCAGCGCCACTCTGTCTATCTCCATTGCACGTCATTTCCTGTGATTGCTATGTTTGCTCAGAATTCAACGCCTTTTATTATCGTTGTCTGGAGAGGAAACTTAGAGAAACGGATATGAGCAGCGACGGCGCCTCTCAGCACACCAGTCACATGCGTGATGGAAGCTGCTTACTTGTACTTTGCATTACTGTTGGTTTCTTTAGAATTTGTGTTCATTCATCCATTCATTTTCTCTCTCTCTCTCTCTCTCTCTCTCTCTCTCTCTTTCTCTCTCTCTCTCTCTCTCTCTCTCTCTCTCTCTCTCTCTCTCTCTCTCTCTCTCTCTCTGTGTGTGTGTGTGTGTGTGAGAGAGAGAGAGAGAGAGAGAGAATGTGAGTGTCCTTCACGGGAACATTGTCACCTGCGTTCCTTTGTATCTTCACCATTATTCTGCATTTCCCAGAATTGGTTTAACGTTTGATAACACACACACACACACACACACACACACACACACACACACACACACACACACACACACACACACACACCTGGAAGTGCATACGAATGTTTTACAGGTTATTGTGGTTCAGATAGTGGTTGTGTCTTTCTCGTCCTTGTTGCCTCCTGCTGATGGCGCAAAAATATGGTTCATACTCGTACATACGAACTTAAGCTCACAAAATATAGAGGTTCGTGTACATGGGGCGGTGTGAGTAACATCTGGTGCAAGTATGTTTTATCTCCTGGCTTTTCCTGTTTCCCTGTCGAGCCTTTGTCTGGGCTGGTGCGGTTGTCTATGTTTGAGATAAAAGTGAAGCGATTAGCGGTTATTAGTCTTGCATTTCCGTTCACCTGTAAATGACGAAACTCAACATGGATGCACATTGGCTTGTATTCAGAAAAGCCTAGTTCTCTCATCACTACTGTTTCGTTTCACAGGAATAATTAGCCCGGTTCCAAAAGCGACTTCCCATCCATCCATCCTTCCTGTTTTCCTCTTTTCTATTCATCCATCAGTCCATTAATTTAAATAGTATTATAAGGATCAGGGATACATACAGTACAACTAAAACACGTTTGGCTTTATTCACAAGTAAGAAAAGAAGAAGCAAACGAGGTGATGATTACACACACAGGTGGGCAGTTTGGCAGTTAGGTAGTCAGGCGGAGGTATGGCTTGTTATGTCCGTGTTACATGCAGGTTGAATAGAAGATAACATTGTATATCATTGAAACGCGAATTCGAAAGAAAGTACTCGTGTCGTGTGTGTGTGTGTGTGTGTGTGTGTGTGTGTGTGTGTGTGTGTTATTTCTTCCGCCACAAGCTTGTACAAAGAAAAGTGTTGTTATCACTCGTGTTTGGTGAGTTGTTTTGCTTCTTCAGGACATTGACAGTGGTGGACCTCACGGCTGGGATGTATAAGGGAGGGACAGGGAGGTTGAGATAAGAGGTTAAAGTTACTATGAATGATGTCATATTCTTCCCTCGTGGCAAACTCCCTCAGTGGACACATTCCTCCTTTGACATTTATCATAGAGTATTTTCCCCGTGGTCATCTGGGTTATGTGATCAGTGTCTTTTGATGCCGAAACTGATCGATATCTGTTGTTCTTACATTAGGTTACGTTAAACTTGACTAAGTTAGGTTAGATTACTTTTGATTACGTTAAATTAGGCTCGACTGATAGTTTTGAGGAGTTTATGGGGAGATTGTCGAGAGAGAAAAATATCCATGAGTCGGAAAATGTTAAGGGGATGTGCAAAAGAGAAATGGGAGGAGAAGAGAAGATTTCCTACTCATTCGTGACAGTGATATGTGTGTATGTGTGTGTGTGGGGGGGGGGGGGCAAGGTCGTGGCTGTGGCTGCACCAATAGTTCCTCCCATGCAGTGCCTTAGACTATCCAGGGATGAGAGCGATGGAAGACGAGAGCAGCCGCGGGTGGGTGGAGGGAGTCTTATTTTTTCCTAGCTGCTGCCACCGCCACAGCCACCGGCGGTCTAGGTCATTTGTATCTGGGAGAAGATAAGGTTATATGGTTTAGTATACAACCAATATTACTACCCCCCCTCCCCCCTTCACTGCCTTCTTTATTGAATTCACTAACAACATCTCCTCTTCCTCCAGCCAGACCTTGTGTTCTCCTTACCTGTCGACCCGCGAGGTCTTGTAGAGGACGGAAGTTGTCCACCAGCTTCAGCCCAGACTCATCTTCCAGCTTCCGGAATTCAGCGAGCTGCCAGGAAGACAACGCATTCACACACCATACAAAGACATCTTCAGACACTCAGGTACGATTTTTGCTTCAGTTATTCTAGGTTTAAGATGATTTATGATAGGTGAAGGGATTGTGTCATGGCGATAAAGAGAATTATATGCACTACTGTGTTAAACTTTATCCTTCAGTCGAAATTCTTAATTTCCGCTGGTGGTGATTCGTTGCTCCTAATTTCTATGTATTCTGAATCTTATGTCTTTTGATTTGTAACTATTATGATTATTAAGTCTAATAGTCATCTGCTTATTTGTAAGGAGACTGGCAAGAGATCAAAAGAGTTAGGAGTGAGGGAAGATGAGCTGAGCACAGTGGGAGGTCAAGGTAGTTTGGGATGCGGAGAAATGTCCTCGCGTTACTGCACCTGTTTTTTGGATATCGGAATGGATTGCTTGAAGACGGTCCAGATGACGATTTCACTGCATGTCGGGGTGGTGAGGGAGCCAAGGTAGCGGAAGTAGTCCTTCAGGTTGGATGGCAGTACATTTCTAAGGGGGAATGGCGTGCTTTCGACTTCAGTTTCTGCACATAAGAAAATATGAATAAGTTAGTCTCATACCTTTGATCATATCTCACCGTGACTATTCTTCAATGGTCGCAGAGAAGATTAGCCGGATTTCCAAGAGTCCTTTCAATAAATTAAAAATCTTGTTGACCTGTCATAAAAACCACAAAGTAAAACCTGCGCAGCCTTATCACAGCCTTTTGAAATGCGCAGCGCAGATATGTTTCAAAATGATACTTGGTGTTGCTGTTGCGGCGGCCCTTGGTTCAGTAACTTATTTTCTCTGTCTTCATGTACACGTGAGTCTCATACACTGACGGAGACGCAGAAAACTGAATATACATTTATAGGTGATCATAGTTATCCTGTAACACCTCTATGGAAGCTTATGGTGTCACCGATCCTCGTCATGTCATCAGGGTCAGTTTGGCTTAGGTTTGTTGAAGGACGCGTGTATTACCAATGAAAACACCATTCATATAAGACGTCAGTGATCATATTGAAGAAGGAAAATCTCACCAAAATCATGACCGACTCAAGAGGTTGTCCTATCTATATTTGTAGACATCTCAAGAATCAGGAAGTGGCCTTTGCTTTTGGAGTCATTGTTTGTTTATTTATTTGTTTGGATATCTAATTTTTTTTTTTTTAGAAAGGCAAATTAGATTTTCCATCCCTCCCTTTTTTCTTTGGCTGTTTCTTTCACTAATACAAGAAAAAGTTATACGAGTAAATTTAGAAAAAAACCCAAACCCATCAACCTGAGGAAACATAAGAATGAAAGGCCTTCCATGGCGGTCCCTGCATAAATATATATAATCATTTACCCCTATCATCCTCATCCAAGAATTCCTCCAATCTTATAAAGCTCCTTAATGACTCGGCACGCTTACCCCAGAGTGAGGTACTCGTCCAAAACACTCCCTCCCTCCCCTGTGGCACTCAGACTCACTTGCTTCGCGTATCTTAGAGAGGACGTTGATGATCTGTTGCAGCTTGGGGTTGTCAGTGTGTGAGATCTCCAGCATGACCCCCAGCACTGCCACGCCGTCGGGATTCGAAAGGGCCGCAGATACACTCCCGTAGCTCGCCTTGAAGTGCACTAAGTGAAGCTCGGCGGGGAATCTGTTTGGGAATGGTGTACTTTGATCTCTCTCTCTCTCTCTCTCTCTCTCTCTCTCTCTCTCTCTCTCTCTCTCTCTCTCTCCTTGTGTGTCTGTATTGGCGAGTTCTCCATGCCTTCTTTGTGTGTGTGTGTGTGTGTGTGTGTGTGTGTGTGTGTGTGTGTGTGT
>CM035193.1:11261554-11273147 GCA_020233015.1 Callinectes sapidus
GAGAGAGAGAGAGAGAGAGAGAGAGAGAGAGAATCAAAGCTATTATACATAACAACAAACTGAAAAAATGACAAAATGCAATATTAAGTGTATGATAGTTGAATATATGTATGCAAGTAATTAATGTATCTTGGTGAAATAAGAAACTAGTGGTGATTGGAAAGGAAGAATTTACACCTTCAGTACTGAGACGCATTTTCATGTTTATTCTGCTTATTATTTTTTTTATTTTATACAGCTTCAGAAACTCATGTGGGGATTGAAATAGTACAGACTCTTGCTATTCATCTCTAACCTCCATAAACCCTCTCATGTCAATAAAATCGTCTAATCACACCCAAAACTCGTGATAAAGATGTGTGCCAGTACTGAAGGAGATTAAGGGTACGAAGGACACAACTAAGGAATAAAGTGCTATGTTAGACCTTCTCTGATCCTTCATATTGTCATTTGTATTTTTTCACCTATTTTTTGCTCATTTGTATTTGTTTCATTTCGATACCAACAGTTTACTACACGAGTGACACGTTGCAGAATCTTCACAAGCAACACCACCACCAATAACAATATTACCGTTGTTGATTGAAATGTACCGAGTTATCATCATCGAAATACTCTCCTAATAGATATTTATGGAAAGAGAATGAAGACACAACATCACCCACCACCACCACCACCACCACCACCACCACCAACAACAACAACAACAACAACAACAGCAGCAACAACATTACCAGTACCTAATTCAAAGATGCTGGGTTATCCACAAAAAATAATATTACAATGAAAAGAAAAAAAAGAAAAGAAAAGGAAGAATTAGCCCCTTCAGTACTGGAAGACATTTTTACTACTGCTTTTGATTATGATAAGATGATTTTATTGACATTGGGAAGAGTTTATGGAGGTCGGAAAATTAATGGCCAGAGTCTGTACTATTTCAATCCCCCAAAATCATCAAATAATAAGCAGAATAAATTATAATGATATATGAAAATTCGTCCCGTTACTGAAGGGGTCAACAGCAGCAGCAGCAGCAACAACAACAATAGCAATAACAACATCATTAACAACTACTACTACTACAATAACGACAACATCAACATCAATAACATCATTAACAACATCAACATCATCAACAGCATCATCATCAACAACAACAACAACAACAACAACAACACCAAGCACCTTCATTAGCAACATGAGGAAGCCAGAATGAATCAGGATGTACTGAACTGAGCAGACCAAACGAACCCTTGCTTGTTTTGCACTGATTTGTGAGTCCAGTGTTTGTTTGGGTGCACGGAAGGAAGGGACACACACACACACACACACACACACACACACACACGTATCCTTGAGTGTGTGAGTTTCAAGTCGTTAAGTAAATAGCAAATCTTATCTTGGTCACTTCCTATTTCTTCCTTTTCCTCTTTCCCCTCACCCCCCCCCCCTCTCTCTCTCTCTCTCTCTCTCTCTCTCTCTCTCTCTCTGGGTACGACGTTTCTGGAGATAGATTGAGTATGTGCGGGTGTGGGTGAGTGTGGTTGAGGTATGGCTTGATATGGGGGTACATTATGAGGGTACATGACAATGGCCAGGGTGTGGGTGGACATGGGCAAGAAATAAGTGAACAAGGGGTGGTGGGTAGTGGGTGGGCACTGGTGGACTGAGTGGGGTTAGGCTACCAAGTGGTGTCTTTGTTCGGAGCAGCGGGCGGGCAGGAGCGGCAGTGAAATCAGGAAAGTAGGGCGTCTGTGTGTGTGTGTGTGTGTGTGGTGCCCAGGTGTAGTTGTGCGTGTGTGTTTGTGTGTGCTCATGTATGTTTGTTTGTAAGTAGTTCAGTTTGTTGTGCATATACGTATACATGCAATACATCTTCTGTGAGTGAGGAGTTTGTGTATACACTGATAGACAGATTATTTGTTTTTTGTTGTATATATTATTTCATTCATTCATGTTGAGTCGGTACGTTGTTCTTATTACTATTGTTGTTGCTGTTGTTGTTGTTGTGATCATCATTGTCTTAACAGTTTAATTATTGTCCATTACTTCTTACCATGGTGTGTGTGTGTGTGTGTGTGTGTGTCGCAGATGGTGGCGAAACTTGTCTAGTGTGTACGTAGACGACATTGTGTGTGTGTGTGTGTGTGTGTGTGTGTGTGTGTGTGTGTGTGTGTGTGTGTGTGTGTGTGTGTGTATGTGTGTGTGTGCGTGTGTGTGTGTGTGTACCTCTTGCCGTCGATGGTGTGCTCTGAGCCTAGAGTGTCGTCCGCACCCCAATGTAAATGGAACTGCAGGAAGGTGTAGTCGCCGTCCAGGCCTCCACCACTCACTGACGGCACGTTGCCAGACTCCAGCATGAATTGCGCTGCATAGGAACAGGAGAAGATAAAAAGCTGAGTTATTATAAGTTTTTTGAAGGCCTCTATACTTTAGATCACGTATTCATCTAACCAATTGGCCTTGACCTCATTTGACTACCTCACCTGTGTGTGCATTGTTCAGGGCAGTCATTTTGGTGGGCACTTTGTCGTAGTTGGTCAAGACGAATGGCACTGGCTTGAAAGTGACTGCTGAGCTCGCTTTCAAAGCCACGGGAGATTGTCTACCATTACCTACACAACCAGGGAAGATGTTTGGCCAATTCTCCGCCGCTGTGAAAAACGAAATGTTATTATAAGAAACGATTAACGCAATGCTATGAGCCAAGTAATGCAGCGCTAGTGATATTATGAATCAAATAACGAAGCGTTAATACACTTGGGCTAGCTAAGCTAGAGCCAAGAAGGCGAACAGATATGGTAGAGAGAGAGAGAGAGAGAGAGAGAGAGAGAGAGAGAGAGAGAGAGAGAGAGAGAGAGAGAGAGAGAGAGAGAGAGAGAGAGAGAGAGAGAATATGCGCAATACACTTGATATACATATAATGAACAACAGGAATACGTTGATATATATTTACCGGTAGCTCCAACATAGGACCAGTGCATTGTCTTGCTTGCAATGAGTACCTGTAGAAAGAAAGGTACAATGACAGGTAGTTAGGTTAGGTTAGGGAAGAGTTCAGAGTTAGCAAGAGTTAGAAATAAAGATGCAGATGGAAGAAGCTAGAGTTTAGAGAAAGATTGGGGTAAAGAGAGTGAAATTGGAAGAAAATTGGGGAGAGAGAGAGAGAGAGAGAGAGAGAGAGAGAGAGAGAGAGAGAGAGAGAGAGAGAGAGAGAGAGAGAGAGAGAGAGAGAGAGAGATAGAGAGAGTATTGGTATCTTATACTTCCTTTAACAAATGTGCGTCAGTAGTAGCAGTAGTAGTAAAAGTAATCTTATTGAATACATAATGACAAGCGCTGTAAAATTTGGTTGGATAAAGTTTGGATGAATTAGACGCAGATGTAACAAGAGCGTGAGATAATGTTGCCTTCACTACCTCTCATCAACTCAACTCCCCTCAACCACTCCGGACTACTTCTAACTCACTCACTTACCTCACGCCCGTTGAGTGGAAGCGGCTGTCGGAAGTTGTTCTGAAGAATCATTCCACCGTCATCCCTCAGCTTTCGGAACTCGGCCAGCTACGTGAAGGTGAAGAAGAAGAAGAAGAGTAAGGCAACGTACAGCGAAACAAATTAGTTCTTCCACTGTCAGACATCTTTTTCTTCAGTCATTTACAACTTTTTAGAAATTTTCATTTGTTTTAGTGTTTTGGAAATTGAGAATCTTTTGTAGATAGGTTATTTGATGAGTATCATTGTAAAAATAGAGTATTGCCTTCAAGATTTAAGATCGGTTATATTTACGTTAGTTTTTCTTTCTATAGATATTTACGTCCTTGCTTGGAATTTACAGAAGAGTTCGTGTCTCTCTTAGGAATGTACAGAGAAGAGTTCTTGTCACTGTTTGGAATGTACAGAGAAGAGTTCTTGTCATTGTTTGGAATGTACAGAGAAGAGTTGCGGTACTGTTTGAAATGTGCAATGAAGGGTTTGTGTTTGTTTGTCTTCCCTGTTTGGGAATGGGGAGGCTCTTTGGTACCATTTAGAACTTGCGTCTTTTGTTTGGACGTTTGAACATAAAGGTTTGTTTCTGCCTCACCTGTTTGGAGGAGATGGGGATGGTCTTGGTGAGGACAGTCCAGATAACGATTTCATTACAGGTTGGGGTGGTGAGGGAACCTTCGTACCGGAAGAAGCTGTTAATGTCATCAGGAAGTAGGTTGTTGAAGATGAAGTTAGGCACCTCCTTCTCCTCATCTGTAGGTAGCGTCATCAGGGTCAGGTCAGATTAGATTAGAGCACTGAGGCTATAAGAGAAAGAAGTGATGCAAAGATGACAAATTTACGCATCGTCATTCTTATTATTTTTGTTACCGTCACCAGCGCCTCTCTTCTTTGTAGACCTATTTTGAATCATTGTGTTAGTTTTCTGGTAGTTTTCTTTACTTCTCATTCATAGTCAACTTAATTATCACCCGCAGTATCATCCCATTTCCCTATATGCCTTATTTGACTTCATTAACGGAGCTGGTACGTGCTATGTTCCTCCTCCTCCTCCTCCTCCACCACCCAGACTCACCAGGCTCGTGTATCGCTGCCAGTGCGTCAATAATGGGTTTCAGTTTGGGGTTGTCTTTGCTGCTGATCTCCCCCATGATGCCCAGCACGGCTATGCCATCACCGAATTTAAGAGCCTCGGATACAGAGCCGTAGCTTGTCTTCCAGTGGACAATGTGTATCTCGATAGGGAACCTGCAGGAATAGAATGATTACACCCAAAACTCATGCGTCACCGTACTGAAGGGCTAAATGGAAAGGTTTCAGGGCACTTGTCCTCTATTTCTACTTACATTTACTTATCCTCTGGAAGGTTTCAGAACACCTATCCTCGAATTCTGTATGATCCTTTTGATGTTTCTTTCGGGACCGGCACCCTCAACTAGCTATCTTACTTATTCCTAACCTTTCTTCTTGCCATTGTCCAGTGCCTTGCCTATATAAAAAAGTGAGAGAAAGAAAGCTTTGTTACTTGAGTTCTGACCACGTGTGTACCTCTTGCCGTCAATGGTGTGTTCTGAACCCAAATTATCGTTGGCGCCCCAGTGGAAATGGAATTGCAGGACCTGGTATTTCCCGTGCAGGTCACCGCCCTTAATCGACGCCTCCATTCCAGCGGCAAAGGTTGGGTTGGCTTGGGCTGTAAGGGAAGGGAGCAGGTAGCGGTTACAGTGCTATTATTATTATTATTATTATTATTATTATTATTATTATTATTATTATTATTATTATTATTATCATCATCATTGTGAGTGCTAGTTGTGGTAAGGTAATTTGTGTCCTGGTTATAACTTAAATGTTTCTCGTGTAGTTTCTCTCAGAGGTAATCACGAGAGGTGGAAAAAGTAGGAAGTAAGGATGAATAATTCGAATATAACTAGAAGTAGGCACCAGGTGAACGAAAGAAAAGAAAGAAGAAAAAAAACAGAAGTATCGGAAAGGGAAGGAAATCAACATGTAGGAAGATGAAGAAGAACAAGAAGAATGAAAAAAATAGTAATAGAAGAAAAGGAGGAGGAGGAGGAGGAGGAGGAGGAGGAAGAAGAAGAGGAGGAGGAGAAAGAGCTCGAAGCGGAGGTGGAGCATCACACACCAGTATGTCCGTTGTTGAAGAGGATCAGCTTTTCGGGTGGAGTGTCGTAGAATTTGGTGCCAATGTTCACTCTCGGGAATTCCCCAATAGCGTCTGCGGTCTTAAGGGCGACGGGAGATTGGCGCACATCTGATCCACAAGTTGGGAAGGACTTTGGCCAGTGCGGTGGGTCTGCAGGAATGGGGAAGGAAGCAATACCTGGTGACATGGCACTGGGTGAGGAGGCGTTGGGTTTTACTGCATCAACATTTAGTTACAGATTATGTGCTTTTTGTTAAATACTGGAGAGGACTATGTGAAGGTCTTTATATCTTTAATAGCCAGTCGTTGCGTGTCCTAAAGCTTATAAATCGGCAATCTTGTGTGTCCAAAGGTTATAACTGCGGTATCTTATCGTGCTTAGCTTTTACCTCTCAGCCGTCATGTCATATTCCAGACCTACCAATCAGCTTTAAGGCTTTCTCTCTTCGCGTGTTTAAAAGTTAACATTCCGTTTTCTTATCATGTCATAATGTTACCACTCGGCTATCTTATCGTTCTTAGCTTTCACCACTCAGCTACTATGTCATATCCCAAACCTTCCAATCAGCTGTCTTTGAGTGTTCTCTTATCGTGTTTAAAAGTTACCATTCAGCTTATATATTGTATGATAGTGTTATCACTCAGCAATGTTACTGAGTCCCAAAGGTATCATCCAGTGTTTTGTTCTTATCCATCTTCCTTTTTATGGTGTTAGATCTCACTATTCATCCACCTCATCGCGTTCTGTATCTACCAAACACCTGTCTGCCTCGTTTCGCCCTCCGTTGTAGTAGCATGCAGGTGTGTGACTCTGATGGATGAAACACAAGCTAGTAATTATTGATTCCCGCAATTCGCGAGACACAGGATAGTTTGAGCGCCTGTCACGTTTGTACAGGTGTCTGTCTGTCACCCTCCTACGCTTCCCGCTACGCTGTCATTGTGCCGGGATCTGTGAGGAATTTTCCGCACATCATCTTTTCCCGCTGCCCCGCTCTCGCAGTTCGACTCAGGTTAGTTTCAGTTTCCAGTCAGACAAGGTGGACTGACACTTTCTCCCAATGATTCGTAAAGTAGTGCAGTTTTAGCATTAAGGCTTGTCCAGACGAGTGTGCCTGATAAGGGGCATTCCCACTAAAGGTCCTTCCACACGCGTAAATTGATATAATGGACCCATACGAATGAAAGGGAGACATTATAAGGTGATTACTTATTATTTCCATAATTCAGTGTTATGGGCTTTATGTTGACTTAGTGCAGGATTTTGAGAACATTATGTACAACCCCAAAACACTACAAATCAGCATAACCAACAAGTGGACAATATTGTATACGTTATATATTCTCACTAGAAGAGAAAGAAACGCCAGATTCTCATGCTACTGAACCATCTCGTGAAACACTTCTGCACCGCATCTCTATCAGAAACTCTATATAAATTTTTGAAGGTGTTTCTTTTATGGTTTGATTGACATAGTACGAAGATTTCTCATTATGAACAAGAGAAACACTCGGAAAGACAGCTAATCATCTCTGTGACGTTTGGAAATAGTCACGGCGAGAGAACAAAGCTTTTCCGAAAATAATCACGGTGAGAGGGCAAAGCATTTCAGAATAAGGGCCATTGTCTGATCCCTCGCACCACTTACCGAAAGGAGGGATGTAGCTCCAATATGCACTGGTGCGGCCCATAAACACCTGCAGAGGAAGTATAACATTAGCAATGAGATCTGAACTATACGATTTAGCTGCTGAAGATGAAGACAACCATGCGTAGTCAAGCTTAAGTGTGGGCTGAGTGAGTGGGTCGAGAGTGGGTGAGGATAAGAAGGGTTGTGTCAGGTTAGGAAGGGTTTAAAACTGAGGACTTAGTAATGGAGAAATTAGTAAAGGTAGCAAGACGTTTGATAGGACAAGGTTAAAGCTGGTAAGGACTGGTGACGTTAGGACAGGCGAGGTGAGGGTAGGAGGGCGTTTGGAAGAGATAAAGAAGATTGGCAAGAGATTGGAATGATGTTGAGACTGGCTAGATGTGGTTAGAACTTTTTGAATGAGTTTGAGAAGGATTAAATGAGGATGAGAAGGAATAAATGCGACTATGAGGGTTTAGTTTAGAGCGGAAAGGGTAAATGGATGAGGATGGTTGAGTTTGGATGCTGCTAGAAGAATGGGATTATCGGTATAAATCAAATATCTTCATCTAAACAAAAATTCCTTGGTAGGGACATCTGCCACACAACGAGGGCCTGTTTAAATGTAGGTGAGAGTGTGGATATATATGTGGATGTGGATGTGGGTGTGGGTGTGGATACTCACTTCGCGGCCGTTGAGTGGTTGAACGGGACGGAAAGTTTCGACCAGTAAGTTGTCTTTCTCGTCCATCAGAATCCTGAACATCGACAGCTGAAAATGAGGCACATACACGTGAAATGGTGAAAAAAAAAAAAAAAAAAAAAAACGTGTTATATATGGAGCGTAAAGAGTAGGGGATGTAAAAAAAGGAGAAAAAAACCCAGCTTTCTTAATGTAACGTGGTGGTCAGTGGGGTTGGGAAGGCGAGGTGTGTGAACAGGTGGGTAATAGTGACGGTGGGTGTAGTAAGGACGTCACCTGTCTGTGGGATATCTTGATGGTATCCTTGAAGACGGTCCATATCACGATCTCATTGCAAGTTGGGGTGGTGAGGGAGCCTTCGTACCTGAAGAAATCGGCAACGTTTCTTGGCAGGAGGCGGTCAAGGGCGAAGGGTGTGACGTTAACTTTTGCATCTGTGGGTCATGCAGTGGTGTGTCAGAGTGAGTCAGGCGTGGCTGTGGCTTGGCCAATCATACACACGGCATTAAGTTTACCTCAGATTAACTTACACTAGCATTTCACCCACGTTAGATTTACCCTTCAGTAATTTCTATGATGAATTGCGTTAGCTAAGCTTAGGTTTAGTTTGGTGATCTTAGGTAAAGCAAGGCTAGCTCAAGTTAGGCAAGGTTAGATTAGTTTGTTAGATTAGGTTAGGTTAGGTTGAGTCAGGTCAGATTACCTCCGGCTAGGTAATAAGGAGAGTTATTTTTGATGAAAATTTCTAAAAGGAATCTCTATGTGTGCAATTTACATCGCCGTTCAGTCAAGTTTCGACTCTTGATGCCACTCACCGGCCTTCTTAATCTTATCCAGGTTGTCGAAGATGGATTTCAGGTATGGGTTGTCTTCCTTACTCAGCTCCAGCATGATTCCCAGCACCGCGATGCCGTCTTTGTGTTTGATGGCCTCGGACACGGTGCCGTAGCTCGCCTTGTAGTGCACCAAGTGAATCTCGCCAGGGAACCTAAGTGACGGGGGAGGGGGGAGGGGGGTCAGTTTGTCATCACAGGCCACCTCCTTTTAAACGTTCTAACTCCACTTCATGAACACTTGTAACAGCCTCTAGTGGAAGTTGCTGAAGTTTTCGCGGCAGAGATCATGGCTTCTAGTGGTCATTTGATAAGGGGAAGAAAAGGAGGGGACAGAAAAACACACCCATATAAGAGCTTTACTCCTTATCTTACCTTTGAAAATAGTTGTAATGAAATTATTACTTTTGATATGACAAGATAAGAAAATATCACCACTGACGTCGACTAAAGGTGCAGCAATACGTGGCCGTGTAATTAGTAACAACTTGTTCTTGAAGGTAGTGGAGTGTTGCATTGAGTGTGGAACGTGTGGAAAGTGATGGAAAGGAGATGAATCAGTGTGTGTGTTTGTGTGTGTGTGTGTGTGTGTGTGTGTATGTGTGTGTGTGTGTGTGTGTGTGTGTGTGCTAGCTTACTTCCTGCCGTCGATGGTGTGCTCAGATCCTTCCGACGAGTCCTTTCCCCAGTGGAAGTGGTATTGTAGGAAATTGTACGGGCCCTCCAGGTCGCCACCACGCAGTACCGGTGGGTTCTTTTGCTGGAGCATCACCATGGCTGCGGAAGAAGGGCAGACACACATCAACATGGTGTGTAAAGTTTTTGTTTCCTGCGTGTCATGTAGCTGCTGCGCCTCATTTCCCCCTGTAGTACTCTTTGTAACGGAGCTCATGATTGTAGGACCTCATTTAGTTTATTGATGCTGCTCAGCAACCTTTGCTCAAAAAGAGAATGCTTCTTGTTACATTACATGCTTTTAAATTCTCGTCTCTTGCTGAATATACTCGTGAGTTAATCTTCTACCCTTATCATTCATACAATTACTTGAATGAAGAAACAGATTTAGCAAGGCAAGAGTTACATGAATGTCTCACCTGTATGTCCGTTGTTTAAGAGTTCCTGGCTGGTGGGAGTCTCTCTGTAATTCTCAAACTTGAAGGGAATCCAGGGGTAGGTTCCCTTAGCATCCTTGGACACCAGCGCCACGGGGGACTGCCGCGAGCCGCCACACGTAGGGAAGTTGGCAGGCCAGGTGGCGGGTCCTGGAGGGCGTGCGTGCGAGAGGAGGGAAAGCAGAGAATTACGGGTCATGATTTTACGGCAATGTCCTCATCATTCATACAAGGCTATGCAAGTGTTAACAAGGGCAGCAATGAGTCAGGCATGGAGTGAGTGGGTGAGTGAGGCAGCGTGCCCAGTGAGTGCACTTAAAGGTATAAAGGGCAAAGGCATACTCACCATTTTTGTCTGTGTAGCCCCACTTGAACGGTTCTGTTGGTGAATGGAATGGTGTTAGTAAGGTGTGAGTGGCACTGTGTGTGTGTGTGTGTGTGTGTGTGTGTGTGTGTGTGTTGGTGGAGATGGGGGGGGGGATAGGTGGGTAATAGCGGTAGTAATGAGTGAAGTGTGTCATGTGGGTAACTTAACACTACATCCTAACGAAAAAATGTTCTACACACTACGAAAACCATCCAAAGTCCACATTATCTTTCACTGAATTACGTCTAACGAGGGAAGAAAGTCGCACGTTATTCCCAGTGCGCGATGGGGAAAGGGAGAGGACGTCAGGAATACATTAACATGGTAACAAAATCAATGACACAAGTGTGGCTTTCCTCTCCTTGAGTCTGCCCATCGCTGCTATGGTCGTCCTGTAACTGAGGAAAAGATATATTAGTTTGTCTCCTCCATCGTGAGACTCTTTAACTCGGTAAATGAGTTGACAAAAGCGATGCAAACTACCTGGCTTGTATTCTTTCTGTACCTTGCCTTGTAGTCGTTCGGTCACTAAAAAGCAAATGTGTTAGTGTTACTCTTTTCTGTCTTTGGTGTCAATCAGCAAGTACGGAACGCCGGCTGATAGCGTCACATCCTCATCCCCTCCTCCCTCTGCGTCGCGTCCTCATCGTCTGGTTTCCACGGCCATGAGTAGCACCACGATTTCCCTGCTGCCACATGTGTTCGAGGAGGCCATCAGTGTTTAATGGGAAGGATTCCATTCCCTCTTGGTTTCGTGTTGATGGTGGTAGGGGGTGGATTCTGCAAAATATACGTTGTGTTCAATGTTTTCCTCTTTCACTGTGTGTCACCCGGTTCCTCAAGCCCCGTCAGTTCATATTGGAGATCTCGGCTGCACTTCTCGACCATTTCACTCTTAAAGAATTCATCTGCCCGAAAAGTGCATCCACCTCCCTGCCTCCGAAGGCTTCGATCTGTGTAGGTAGAGGGCGATCATATCCTCACTAGCCATATACTACCAAGAATATATAGACTACACTCACTCACCACATGGATATGGAGAAAGAGCCAATATAACAGTATAACACACACACACACACACACACACACACACACACACACACACACACACACACACACACACACACCTCAAAATACCCGAAAAAATCACTTCACAATGAGAGATATAAAGAGAGCTAGTATTACAGTATCACACACACACACACACACACACACACACACACACACACACACACACACACACACACACACACACACAACACAAACAACACACACACACACACACACACAC
>CM035193.1:11273247-11321104 GCA_020233015.1 Callinectes sapidus
CACACACACACACACACACACACACACACACACACACACACACACACTCGAGGAAAGAGATATGTAGATATATTACTAGAGAGAGAGAGAGAGAGAGAGAGAGAGAGAGAGAGAGAGAGAGAGAGAGAGAGAGAGAGAGAGAGAGAGAGAGAGAGAGAGAAAATGAATGGATGAATGAACACAAATTCTAAAGAAACCAACAGTAATGCAAAGTACAAGTAAGCAGCTTCCATCACGCATGTGACTGGTGTGCTGAGGCGCCGTCGCTGCTCATATCCGTTTCTCTAAGTTTCCTCTCCAGACAACGATAATAAAAGGCGTTGAATTCTGAGCAAACATAGCAATCACAGGAAATGACGTGCAATGGAGATAGACAGAGTGGCGCTGCTTCTGTTTCTCATATTTGCCTTACTGTTCAGTGTCACCGTTGAAGAGGTAAGACGTGTCAATAAGTTCATGCTAGTTTGGGGGAGAAACAGGTACCCGGGAAAAGCCTCAAATTCATGCTTACTTATTTCCCATGAATATGTTTCCAGTTTTTAAACAATCACTTGGAAATGCGAGTATGATCGTATGTAATGTGAAATTCAGTTGGAAACGTTTACGTGGTAATTAGTACAATGAAATAGCGGGATAAGGCACTAAATGCGTACATTAGGATGGTGCACAGGTTGAAATAGGTAAATACGTCTTCAAAATTGATACCCAATAGAAGAAAGGACTTCAAAATAGGTTCGTACTTAAACTAATGTCTAGTGGGAAAGAAATTCGAACACGTTCTTTTTTTCAAATCCTTCATCATCTTACTGTACACAGATCAACAGTGACGTCATGGTAAGTAAACCATCAAGTGTCTTGAAATACACACAAGCAATGTCTCGAAACCACACCTTTATGAAACCTATAGAGACTGCCTTTTTTTTTCTTTTTTTTCTTTGTGTGTGTGTGTGTGTGTGTGTGTGTGTGTGTGTGTGTGTGTGTGTGTGTGTGTGTGTGTGTGTGTGTGTGTGTGCGTATGGCTACTTCTAATAATTCGACTAAATAGTGGCAGTGAAAATAGGAACTCGAGATAAATGTTATAGGCAAGGGATTCTTTATTGGGTTGAATTTGTTTCCTATGTACTAATGGGTTGGATTAAGTTGCACTACAGAAATTCTCCACCGATGAAACTTAAGTGAGTTAAAATCGAACTTGCGAGACGAGCACTGTAGTTTGTACCGGTGTACGAGGCTTCCTTAAGTATCAGTGCTCAGTGCAGCTGTACTGAGACATTCTTCTGCATTCTGCCTCTTATTGTCACAACCTAGTGAAGCAAGTGTCTTCTTTTCGATTACTCTTTATTTATGGTCTCTGTAATATAAATGTGTACGTGGAGACGTACGAGTAACGAATGTGTTGAAAGTTTCATCTTAAATTTGCCTTCATCTTGGTCCTGATGTTCACTTACAGCACTACTCGTACTCACAGTTACTACCCTACTGCTGATTATTCATCTGTGGATCACTTCGCTCCGTTTGAGGCTTCACGCACCTTCGAATCTTCAAGGAAATTATCAACTACCATTTCCACACTAACGGTTGCACTAATGGCATGAAATACAGTGAAGGAGCTTGTTTATGAATAGGAAATTATCTAGTGTCTACTCAGTGAATGAAAGCCGAGTTACCAGTGGTCTTTCACGTGATGCGGGACATGGTGGGCCTCGCCTGCAGGAACATCCCGTCAAAAACAAGAATAACTATATTACTGAATAAATAGATAGATGAAAATATCTGAAGGACAAAATTGTTTTACGGAAAAAAAAATGTAATGAACAAGAAAACACCAGGTGTCTGAACCAGGCTATCTCTAATGATCCGTGACGTGCAGGCATTGAGGACGCGGCAAAAAACGAACACATTGCTTGTGTACTCTGTATCATACAAAACTGATCCTTTAGATATTGGGAATCTATATGTCTCAATTGTATGATGAAAACAAAAAATATTCACAATTTATGTATTGTTTTCAAGCATTTGTGGCCGTGTGCATTCATGTGCCGGGAGAAACATTTATATACATTATTGAAAATAAGGTCATTATAAGAAATATTACCAGATATTCACTTTTAAATCTTTTAAAATCTAATGCTATCTGATAATCTCTCTCTCTCTCTCTCTCTCTCTCTCTCTCTCTCTCTCTCTCTCTCTCTCTCTCTCTCTCTCTCTCTCTCTCTCTCTCCAAGAGCGGCACAGGGGGAGTCCTCAGCACCTGTTGTGTCTCAGGCAAAGCAGGGAACGCAGACTAATAAAAGCAAGCCCAGCTGGTACCCGCTACAGAGCAAGCTTAGTCACGGAGACCGACATCCTTGGCGCCATGAAGACAATATTGTTTGTGTTGGTGCTGGCGGTAGCGGCCGCCCATGGCCGTGGTAAGTGCTGTGGAGGAATTTCATGCAATCCCTGATTATGCAAGTCCCTGTAACACACAGATTATTGAGCCAAGAACTTCTTTATCGATAGAAAAAAATGTCATGGTTGTTTTACCTAACTTCCCTCGTTACTCTTAACTCTTAATTCATATCTCCAATAACTTTTATTTTTCATCTCTTCCTCCTCTATTTCAACTCGAAAGTGTAATTTACACAGACACTATTTTACTAATGAACGCTCCCACCAACAGTGAGGTCCGGGGATTGGGGCTACGGCAGTGAAAATGGTGAGTGAATGCCTTCACCTTCATTCAGCTATTCCTGTTTGCTATCTTTTAAGTGTAATGTTATAACATGATTCACTGCATGTATCACAAAGCATTTTTACTTTCGTCTCTTGTTCTCCATTATCCTATAAATGTAACGTTCATCAGTGATGCCTTACTGTGAACATGCCATACTGACTAGTAGCACCTTCCACATAGTAGTGGCATGCATTGTTTTTAGGACGGCATGCAAACCAAGCCATCAGTTAAGCACGGCGGCGTAAGTAGGTTTTATGCAATGGTGACCACCCACAGGTCCCGATACATGGCCAGACCATTTCCCCACGTGTGGCGGACACAGGCAGTCCCCCGTGGCCATCGACACCGAAGAAGCTACAGCAGACATTCCACAGACGCCATTCCACTTTGTTGGTTACGACGCCAAGCCCACCACTGTGACGCTCACTAACACTGGACACTCAGGTAAGTGGCAGCGTGCCCTGACCACTATTGTACTGATGCCGCCCACACTGCTGCCTGTACTACATGTCTCCACTTCAGCCTCGCCCTCGCCCTCCTCACGTCTACTTGTGTTATAGCTCAGGTCAACATGGACATCAATGCCTACGTGACGGGGGGCAGCCTGACCGGTGAATTCGTCTTCCATCAGTTCCACTTCCACTGGGGTGCTACCGACACCCGCGGCTCCGAACATACCGTGGATCACAACAGGTAGGATTCTTGATCCACCTGCCCTTCTTCATTTTTTCCCACTCAAACTTATCATCTTCATTATGCATCCCTTCTTCCTTTGTCTTCAGTCTTGTATATCATCCACTCTCCTGCAAATCACCACCAGGTTCCCCGCCGAGCTTCACATGGTACATTACCGCGAGAGCTACGGTAGCTGGGAGGAGGCAGTAAAACATGAGGATGGCGTAGCTGTGTTTAGTGTCCTGCTGGAGCTGCACCACACAGACAACCCGGATCTCCACCCAATTGTCAGCGGTCTTATGGACGTAATCTTGCCTCGTAAGTAACAGGAAGGCAAACAGATGACACGGAGGCAAACTACAATACAAATAGTATTTGCCGGTGTAAATAAAGGACATTTTGGAATGAACAGTTTATCAATGGCTGCAATTCACAGACGAAACGGCTCTCATCGGCTCAGTATTCCTGCACAACCTCCTACCCAGCAATAAGGACCACTTCTTCAGTTACTCGGGCTCCCTCACCACTCCAAGCTGCGACGAGGTGGTGGAATGGATAGTCTTCAAGGACAAAATCTCCATTTCCAGCAGTCAGGTAATTTTCCTTTTAAGTTTTCTCTTGCTTTAGTTGGATATTCATAATCACTTTTTTTTTTTTTTCGCCAAACACATTTTGAGTAATCATAGTATTGCCAAACTTCGGCTCGTTGGGTTTCCCTCTTACCATGACTCTCTCCGCAGCTGAAGGAGTTCAGGCAGTTGATTGGTGGAGATGGAAGCCCACTGCAGGACAATTTCCGAACCCTGCAGTCCCTCAACGGTCGCATGGTAAGTGTTGGAAAATATAGTAAACACCATGAAATCCTTAATTAATCACCGTCATAATGTATTGCACTGGCTGGCAATACATAAGGAAAATAGAGTGAATTAGTGTAACGCTTCCGGACTAGTTAGATCATTTTGTATTGTTCATATGGACGATCTTCTCAGTTGTTGTTGATGATGTTGTTTCCTGTAGGGCCAGGGCATATGTCTTTTTTTAATATTTATAATCTTTGCAGGTGTACAAAT
The DNA here is from genome assembly GCA_020233015.1 of Callinectes sapidus. Taxonomy (NCBI): domain Eukaryota; kingdom Metazoa; phylum Arthropoda; class Malacostraca; order Decapoda; family Portunidae; genus Callinectes; species Callinectes sapidus. The sequence goes on from CM035193.1 coordinate 11,277,709, forward strand.
CCTGGGAGGACGACAAAGATTTCTAACAATACAATCGGTATGGAAACGTCAGCTTTGATTGTGAACATTCGCTTCCGCATCCAAAAGACAAAACTATGAAGTTACACAAACCTATGGATAATGTTTAGCAACGTCACGATAGTGCAGGTAATTCAAGTAAAGTATAGAAATAGGTTGGGGATTGCTAGTTTAGGAATTCACTATAGAAGAACGTTGTTTAAGTACTTAATAGTGTGAATACAATGTTTACCTGCTCTTGTAACTGTTAACTACACTGCCAACTGCCATTGATTTTTAATGATGACTAGTAGCTGTCCTTTGGTTTTATAATAATTACAAATAAAGCTGTCACACTGCTGTTTCTTTCAAAAGCAATAAAAAACAAGATCAAACCGAGTAAGTATCTAAGCACAAGTATAACACATACAAGCTGATTAAATCGATACATCTGTTCATGAACTCAAGCCCAACATGCCCATAGCCACAACACCACATTTAAAGCACAACGTACTTTTATCCACACACGTACTCTTACATACCTCACAAACTACTGTGCACCAACACTCATTTAGCACAACTTAGATATACCTTCACCTGTGCCACCTAACATACCACACATCTTAACATCATATTGACCCACCCACAACACCCATGATATCACAGGCGCATCCTAACCCACCCACACCTCACAGGCTAAGGGAACTAGTGTACATTTACAAACTGCCATCTTAAAAACTTCTAATGTTCTGTTTACCTATGAAAAGCTATCCTATTTCTTCCTGGTGTATTCCGGTGTCTAGTAATAGTTAATGCATCACTTACATAGCATTATTAATTCATGCATTATTCCTAAACACTCGTGTCAATACATGTGTACCCCTGAGCTCAGTAAACAAACAGAACAGAAAATAAAGTCATCATGTAACACATTTCTTTAATCAAATGTTAGTTTGATGGTCATTAAAAACGACTGTCATCTCCCTATCGTAATTATCATTTTGTTTGAACGACCACCGAAGCAGAAGTCTCAGCCTGTTGTGTCTCGAACAAAGCCGAAAACAAATCGTCACAAAAGAATGCAGGGCCATTTAATCCTATACGTTACTCTCGCTTAGCAACGGATACTGACTGGGCACACCTTGACGCCATGAGTACTCTGCTGTTGGTGTTTGTGTTGACGGTGGCGACCGCCCAGGCAAGAGTTCACGTTCCGGGTGAGTGTCAGGAAGAGAGAAGGAGGCGAAGCTGTTTTTATGTGCAACAAAAAGAAATCTTAATTGTCTAATCGACCAGAAATAGTCTAGTGCTTGAATTTTTACTTTTTAAAGGTATCTGGTGGTCTTAACAATGTAATCGGTAACCTGAACGAGTTGAGATCTGAGCAAGTCGATAACATTAACAAAATCTTAAATGGATGTTCACATATTAGTTGAGACGTGCCTTGATAGTTGACCAAAAAAAATAGTAGGAACAACAAGCAATTCGTACTGCTCCTGACACACTATTGTGTTAATCCAACAACATAGTTATCTTTGATAATATCTCGGTGCACCCAAGTCACGGTAAAGAGACGGCAAACCATATTCCATTATGATGCACATATGGGCAAAATTCATATTTGATATGATTTGTGAAACTAAACGGGCGATGGAATTACTTTGGGGTGACAAAGCGAGCCAGGCATTGTTCTGCTTCAGTGGTGAAGGTTTGTGGTAGGCATTAGAGTATCGAATTTAAGGATGCACCACAATCTGTTACTGGTTTGACAATTGATATTTGCTAGATTTCATGCACTTGGACCGCCTCATACCCAGTTTCACTCAAATACCTTATACTTTTAGCAAGTACCGGGAGAAAAGAAGGAAAAATCTTTCGAAACACTGGCATCCTTGGACAGCCAATGAGGTGTTTCTTGTGGCACCTCAGTTTCGATTATTTATATATCAGCAGTCTCATTGACTCGTTTATTTACACACATACTAACAGTCCCGTTGATTTGTATACAGTCTTGATTCGTATACCTATTACAACAGCGTTTTTAGCGTTTGTCAGAAGAGTTTAAACTGTATCCAGTACCTCCCTGGCGCAGTACTGGATGCAGTTTACAGGAGCTCGTCGTTATGCAACAAATTTTTGTTTACACCAACAGTGAGAACTGACGAGTGGGGCTACGGCAACGACAATGGTGAGTGACTGCCTTCATTCAGCATTATTGTTTGATATATTTTCCCAACGAGTCGCTTTACAGAACTAAATTATTTGACTACTTGTATCAATACCAGTTTTTTCCACTTCATTCTTAATTTCTTCATTATATAACACGAAACAATCATCAGATGTTTATCAGTTGATGAACACTTGCAGGTCCCCATACTTGGCAATCCGCTTTCCCCACGTGTGGCGGCCTTAGGCAATCCCCCGTGGCAATACTACCATGTAAGACTGAAATAGACATTCCACTGACGCCCTTCCAGTTTGTTGGTTATGATGTCAAGCCCACCACTGTGGTACTTACCAACAATGGACACTCGGGTTAGTGGCCGTGTGCTATACTGATGCTGCCCACACTACTGCATGTGCCACATGCCTCCACTTCAGCTTCGCCTTCTCCCCCCCACCCCCACCCCCCATGCTCACATTTCATTGTGTTACAGTTCAGGCAAGCATAGACATCATTGCCTCGGTAACGGGGGGCAGCCTGACAGGAGAATTCGTCTTCCATCAGTTCCACTTCCACTGGGGTGCTACCGACACACGCGGATCAGAACATACCATACATCATGTCAAGTGAGAACGTTCTGGCGATTAGTTTGAACCATTTGCCCTCCTATACAGTCAGCACTTTTCTTTGAAGTTTCTCTACAGCAAAATAAGGATTACATAGTTTCTTTACTGCAAGATAAGGATTACATAGTTTCTTTACTGCAAGATAAAGATTACATTACAATCTTCTCTTCATAGTGTTCAAGGTTCGCAGAAAGCTTCATGCTTTCTCGTCACCAACTATAAACATGTTTACCCACAAGAAGACTTTTTTCAAATGTGATTTCTTTCTTAAATGGGTATAATTCATCTGCATACTGTAGCCACAAAAGCCTTTCTGTTCATAGTAACGAGACGTTTAGTAGTGCTTGGAAGATAATATGGAGAGATGTCCAACAATACCGCGATATTTAAATCGTGTAAAATATGCACAAAAAACTCGCGTCAAATCCTCTTAATCGCCTATAGTGAAACTTACTCCAATGCAACTTGTTTTTTCCTTTTGTATTCAGTCTTGTATATCACCTCAATATTTTACTCTACTTTCTCACCAGCTTCCCCGCCGAGCTTCACTTAGTACACTACCGCAAGAGCTACGGTAGCTTCGGGGAAGCAGTTAAACACGAGGACGGCGTAGCTGTGTTCGGTGTTATGCTGGAGTTGTCCTCTACTGACAATCCAAATATCCTTCCTATTGTGAACGGTCTCAAGCATGTTACCTTTCCCCGTAAGTATTAGGGGTACGAACCGAACAGAACTGCAATAAAAATACTATTTACCACTGTATTCAACGAACAGGACAATTTACAAAAGACTATAATTCACAGACGAAACGGCTCGTATCAACCCAGTAATCCTGCGCAGCCTCCTCCCCAGTAACGTGAACTCCTACTTCAGCTACTCGGGTTCCCTCACAACTCCAGGCTGCGACGAAGTGGTGGAGTGGACGATCTTTAGAGACACGATCCCCATATCTAGCAGTCAGGTAAATTTTCTAAATATTCTTTTGAAGTAAAATTATATTTCTGTGAATCTTTACCCAACACGCATCGAGTAATCACGGTATCCCTAAACACCGACTCTTCATTTCACCTCACTATCACTCTCTCCGCAGCTGATGCAATTCAGGCAGCTAATTGCTGAAGATGGCAGCGTAATGCAGGACAATTTCCGAACCCTGCAGCCACTCAACGACCGCGAGGTGAGTGTTACGAGAGATCGAAACGCTTTTGTCGAAGTCAACAAGATAATGAATGGCGAGAGGAAGCCAGAAATTAGAGAGTAAAGTGATAGGTACACCATGCAGGAGGATTTGAATAGTCCTGCGTTGTTTTATGGATGATTTTTCTCAGGTCTTGACTTTTTTCCAGATATATCGATCCTGGATGTAAACTGCGCCATCATCAGTACTACGCCATGTTTTAACGCATTCCCAAGCACAGTCACTAGAAGTTACATTGTCAAGATTATAGGATAAAAATTATGGAAATACCGCGGGAAAAAATAACCTTGGAAGAACGGTACAAAGCTTGCTTACATTGCCAACTGCCACTGATGTTGTCTAGTGTCCTTTTTTCATGTTCGTCTTCTTGCTGATCTTTGTTTCAAGTCCATCCCCAGCAAGTATATAGGCACATCAAACCTAATATAATATTGCTTCCCAATTCCCAATACTATGATAGAAACAAAGATAAATATATCTATACCTAATTACCCCAAAAAATTTTGCCGGTCGTACCAACTGTTGACCACTCTGACATATGAACCGTCCAAATTATTTCTTGTAAGTAAAATAGAAATCATATTACATGACGGATCTGATCCAATAGAGCAGGGTTTCTCAACCTTTCAAGCCTTGTGGACCCCTTTCTTCTACTTATACATTCAGGGGACCCCTTGGTAAGGGATTAGATAGGATGTAGTGATTTTATATATATATATATATATATATATATATATATATATATATATATATATATATATATATATATATATATATATATATATAAATAAAAGGTTTTCTTTTTGTAGGAAGGTGTTTATTTTTCCTTTCGTTTCATTGTACAAACATTGCAGAAATAAAAGAAAAATGGTGCATATTTGCGAAATGGAATTTAAAGTAAACTTCACTCCTGAGAAAACAAAATAATTAGGCTTTCAAAATGGTACACCAGATACTTAGTTACTCAAATTAAGCTACAAATTACATGGTTATATAAAAAGATTCCCACATTAAATTTTGTTTATGATTAATTAATGTTTTCTATTTGCAAATTAAGTTTATGTTTCCCTTAATGTGATACTTGCTGCTGGCTGCTAGCAATAATGTTATCAATGCGTGGGTGTATTTTTGATAAGCTGACACGCATGTCATCTTCGATCCTAAGTCTTGATCTACTATTTAGTTTTCATTGCCGTCATGGCTGAAAAACTTGCCTCACATAGGTATGTGGTTGTGAAAGGTAACAAGACTTTCATAGCTGCTGCATGAGATATGGGGAACTCATGAACACATTGAGCCCAGAAACTTTCTAGTGGCACTGCACTGAATCGAGTCTTCATGGTACCATCAGATGATAGGTCAATGAGTTCCTCTAATAATTTTGACTGTGAGGATTCTGGGAGCTTCATCTCAATATTCTCAATGAATGGGTTTTCTATCCACTGGTAGGAAGCAGCCTGGTCCTCAGTTAGTTCAGGGAAATAACTGTTGAAAACTTACTATCAATTAGGACAGCCAGTCACACGATGTGTTCACTCTGCAGCAGACGTCAGGTACGGTCAGGAGAATGAATACGTTACCGCGTTCAAGTTGAGCTCTGGGCTGCGCGCTGTGTAGCTATTGCATCACGTTATACCACGCCGGAAGCAATGTTGCCAACAAACATAATTTCCTTAAGTTTTGTTTGAACATTTAGTGATAGAAACATTATAATATATTATACATATCCTTGCTACATTCTGAGAGACGGAACTAGCCAGGTAAAAAATAGGAAAAACGTTCATCTCGATTAAGATACAATGTGTAATCACTATAAAAAATGAACTGAGACATGACAAGATTAATTGTAATATATTGAATTCCCTGTCCTGCGGACCCCTTGATAGGCTTCTGCGGACCCCTAGGGGTCCGCGGACCCCTGGTTGAGAAACACTGCAATAGAGTAAAGCTTAGCTAAAATTTGCCCCCAAAAATGAGCTAATACTCTTATGCCTTTAAGTAGCTACAATCATGATTATTCTCACATAATACAGGATTTGATCAATGACAAAAAAAAATCTAATTAAATGCAACACATCAGATCGAATTATATTCCTTATTTCACATCAAAAAAGTATTATTTCTTGTGTTTTACATTGATGTAGTATTATTTACAAAAAAAAAAAAAGGGGGGGGGGGGGGTTTATATACTTAAACATTTCTTATGTGCAATGTCAAAAATTCGTTGGCGGGCAAAATGACCAGGTGGCCACTTTGCCCGGAATAACATAGATCACAGCATGTTGTTTCCCGTACAATGATATACGCCATTGCTGGTTCCTACTTTATCATACTTAGTTCACACTGGTCTTACACCACTAGAGCAAATTCCTATAACACTAACACATATAATATAATTATAATCAGCAATTTGGGGTACTTACCAAAGATCAAGCAAGCGAGAACAAAAGAAAAATGCCGCTTGGTAGTAATCATCCTTCTGCTCCAAAGTCTCGGAGGACACTGACATAAACATCATTTGCGACTGTTTTACAGGGTAACCAGCGGCAGCACTTCACCTTGGAGTAAACTCAAATGGCCACTGAACGCACTGGCCACTTTATCCTTCTCTCCCCTACTTGGTTGACCGGTGTGACGGCACACACTAAAGTAAATACCTGCAAAACATTATAAATTACTTTAATATGCAGCGAGATGCACCGGAGGTATGGAGGTTACCTGGATTGGGTAGGTGGAAGCACCATGGATGTCTTGGCATGGTTGGTGTTGTGTGGATTTGCATTTGGATGCTCAAAATTACAAATCATTCCTACCTAACTACATATTAAGAGACGCTTTGTGAGAAATGGAGATAATCTGAGTCTCTTATTCTGAGATTATTGCTTTTATGTCAGGTAAAATTAACATTTACTAATATACAGTTGTATTACCATTAAAAAATAATATATAGCTATTCTATACCACCAGATAGTAGGGTATTAGTACCATCAATTATTGCATAAAGAAATTATTTATAGATACATTAGAGAATCTGAACCTGACAAGAGAAAGGGACAGATGGTGAACATTTCTGACATGGTGTTCTATCAGGGTATGATTAAATAGGGGACTGTAAATGATGGAGGTTACAAGACAGTACAGACAAAAATGTATGCATCATAGTAGGGAATAGTACACCAGGGATGCTGATGGGTGTTACATACCGAGATAAGGTTTGCAGGACATATGTAGAAGTACCAATATGTACTGTAGGGTATGTACCTCCCACTAAATTCATGATAGGTATGCTTCAATAGTATACAGGACATTCAAACCATACTTACAAATAACACAGAGGCATTTATTCAGCTTAGTTAAGAATATACAAAGTTATGATAGCCTGCATTTACAGTGTTGAGGTGTGGCACATGGAGGTGCAGTGGTGGAATTTGGATGAATGGCACATGTCCAGCCAGTTATGAAGTGCTCTTACAACACACAAGTTTAGTAGAATTTTTTTTTTATTCTTATGCATAACAAATAGAACCCAATAGATACATGAATTCACCAACACTACCACCACTACCCAGCATTGAGGTAGGCTGTGGGAGGCCCAAACTGCCACCATACAGCTCTCCAGCCATGCCTGCGGCTACCACATGAGCAGAATTGAAAGGTTGCCATTCTCAGTCCACTCAAAGAAATGCTCATGGCATGTTGGCTGATGAGAGATGAACTGAAAGGACATTATGAACATTTTCTTGGACTGTGTTGCAAATACTGAGCCAAACAAACACCAAAGTTTCCCCTCCAATTTTTCAAGTTTAAGTAATGCATAACTTCGGCCACAATACATTTTGTGAATCTTTCATATGATCCAAACAGCAAAACTCCCCTCCACTAATTGGGTTGCCTCAGTTTTCATTATAGCAACTACATAACTATATCCTCATGGTATTCACCAAGAAGGTGTTTGTAGGACTCATGTCGCTTGTGTTAATATGCCAGCCAAACCCCCCATGAAAGACAGTGAGGTTATGAAAGACTAAGTGCTCTCTGCGCTCACCCAGGTAAAAGAAAAAACAAAAAAATAATTCTATATGAAAAAACACATAACAGGAAAAAAATGCACATAACACACTGATTCTCATGATCTTCCTGGCTCAGCACAGTGACGTTAGATATTGGGAAAAGCACACTAGTAGCATACTTGATGCCAAAATTTATGATTCCATGCATGGTTTGTGCTTGTCATATTTTTCAACACTCAATAATTTCCTTCCCACAGGAAGGCAAAATACAATAAATAACCTTTGCCTGTATTATATAATCATTTAGTACTATCATAGTCATCATTATTACTACTGTTATTATTATTATATTATTATTATCATCATCATTATTATTATTATCAGTATTATTATTACTATTTATGTTATTGTTATCATTGTTATTATTATCACCATTAATATGATATAATCAGAGAAACTGTGGATAAAATGTGGCACAAGAGCTTGTACAAGAGTACTTTGTGGAATGGAAGAGCAGGTGAAATACACTGAAGTGGTTTAACCATAATGGAGAGAGAGAGAGAGAGAGAGAGAGAGAGAGAGAGAGAGAGAGAGAGAGAGAGAGAGAGAGAGAGAGAGAGAGAGAGAGAGAGAGAGAGAGAGCAAACGTAGACTTAATTATTGAATGCAATAACAAATAACATTATTCACTTTCCATTCCCTTTTTTTTTCATTTTGGGATCAAGATAATATAAGTGACTTCTGAAACAAAAATGCAAAGTAAGAATATTTTCAGTTTAAGATTACAAGTTCCAATGCACACGTGAATACAAATCCCGGCATCAGTGTACAATAACATTTAAAATTTAATTTCATTCAAATTTAATGGTAAGAATAAGTAAAAATAAATCTTTGAAATAATCAAGCTCATGGTTTTTCTAATTGTTCCTATATCTTAACCAACCTCCAAGCAGGTGAAGCCACATCATTATAAGCGTCTAGGTGGAACGCCCATGGAGCACTTGCCCTTAAAGCTTTGGGGGGCTGGCAAGCAATTATGGTCCTTACTTACTAATGGCCACACCAACACAGTCATTAAGACCATTGCCCTCATGAAATACTACAAGCCAAAAGTTTTTAACCTTTGGCTGAAAAATTTTTGTGGTATACTGAAATATTCTTTAAATAACAGTAAAACAGTATTACACTCTTTTGCCATGGTCTATCAAACTAATGATGAAGAAACCATGGAAATGTTGAAGTCACTGATCTATCTATTAGGGTGGCTTTGAAATTAAACAATTAAAATGCATCTAGTGCTAGTAGTGTTTCAAACTAATCAAGGACGAGAACAATGACTCTAGACCAATGCGTAGATGACCCTACTATTAAAACTATACACACAGCAACAGTACAGCTTTGCTTCTCAGGCTGAGGCAAACCACACTGTAATGGTTCTAACATAGTCTTTACAAATACACCAGGCTACTACTCCTGTTATAAAACATAACAAACAGTGGTGGGCAGAATACAGATGTTAATGAATTCAAGACTATCTGTAAGTGTATTACCTGTTGTTCAAGCCACAGGCTGCTCCTAGTATAAAACAAGGAAAGGTGAGCAAATGAAGTGATTTTCAAAACTTCAGAAGTAATTCCTATAGTAACTGTTATCATAACCTTAACCACAATGCATATCAGGGAAAATGTTTAAATGGTATAAGATACACTGAAAAGTGAAGAACACACTCCTGAAGAAGCAAGCACATATTTATCCTAAGCACACCAAAAAATCAATGGGGCTTTTAGGATATACAGTATTGGCCAGTTCCAGTTGTTGAATAGGTCTCACCATAAAGTTCAAACTATTTTATATACAATCATTAACCTTCTAGTACAAAAATTTTCAAATTAATTTTCCTGATTTTTCACAATGAAAACTTCCATTACTTTTCTTCATGCAGACTTTTGGGGGGTTTTGTTTTGACCACTCACTATGTATATGACCATGTTTAGAATGACCATGCTTATGTATGTAAAATTTCTAATGTCAAACTGTGTACTTACCCTATACTCTATGAAACATTTTATTCCAGATTTATTTCCACACAATACACTATCAGGAAGCACTATGCTAACTTTTACTTCAGAATAATTTAGTATCTAGGCTAAAAATCACTGAAAAATATACTCAATCAAATCCTTTAACCCTCAAAATACATATATCCTTGCTCTAGAATAAAATCTTAAAAAGATTTACTCTATTTTAATAAATCAATATATGACTCAGAACCATGTTCTGCAACAATGATAGTGAAAAACAATCTCAGCATAAATATAATCCAATAGTTCTTAATTAATTCTGGGGTTAAGTGACGGAGGCCCTTTGCTGTAGCTGAGCTCACACAAGGAACAAGTTATTACAAAAAAAGAAAGCAGCCTTGGGCAGGCAATGCTGCACAAGACCCAAACAACCAAGTGTCTGCTGCCCACCTGAGGTGTACACAATACACAAATGTTGTAGTCACAATGTAACAGCTTCAGAACTGACTGCTGCCCAGGAGCCCCAGTTGTTTGAGCATTACCCTTGGGTTGTACAGGACGAGATGTTTTCCTCGAGAGTTGAGGATCCCGCTAACCATTTTTGACTATGTTAACGGAGGTATGTTATTTGTAATTTCAAAATAAAAAAAAAACCCACAGGTTTTGAACTAAAACGTTTACCCACACTTTTCTCCTCTCATAAATATTTAGGAGCAGCTCACTACTACATGCCAGTTGACAATTCCAATAACACCACTAATCACAAGTCTTGGGGTAACCCTGACTCTGTAAACTGTAAGAGGAGACTGTTAAAAAATGACATATAAATCTTTCTCAAAACCATAACAACACTTTCCTGCACATTTGCCACACAGGGATCTCCCAGATTTTGGTCATGTGAAATTAAAGATGTGAGGGACTAGATGAACCATGAAGAAATTCCACTGCAACACGAGATTAGAGAAGACCATCAAAGTTTTTACAATGACTGCAGAGATTCCCTCACCAAGGAAAATTGTGCACTAAAGGACAAACACTGAAAAAGCCATCAGTACCTGTCTTAAAACAGTTGCTCCATTTATCACTGTCACACAAGCATTCATATGTTACTGATTATAGATGGATAAGGATAACAATAATTTTGAGTTAGATGAAACATGAAACATATATAAGTATCTTTTAGCTCACTTGTCAAGTGAAAATCTCCAATTACAAATCATAGCACAGGCACACACGCTAAGATCACTTGCATCATAAGGAGCCATGAATTATATAAACCTTTCTGGTCTCCATTACAAAGAAAATCAGTATTGTTTAATCATGTTTACACTTAATGTCTTGAAGCTTTTTCATATGAAAGAAAAAAAAAAGGTGAAGCAAAGCAAAAGGTATCTTTATCAAATGGTGCAACTGAATGTTGCAAAACTTGCAACAGACTATAATAATCAATTCTGTCCAAGGCTAAGATAAACTAATAATATCGTGAAGTACTTTCAATACAACTTCAACAATATTTGCTATTTGTAGTCATTTTATCACTTTTCAATGAGACTATCAAAGACGATGAACTAATCTGATTTTTGTCCAATTCTTATCACGTGTGAATGAGTAAAGTAATCAAGTTTATAAACCTCAAAGGGTAAACTGTAATATTGAGCCATTAAATATGTATGCATCTACAGCCATGAAAGGAAAATAAGCTGACAAACCTATTGCAATGCAAGCTGAAAAATAATAAAATCAATGGAGAATACAAAAGCAACTAAGTTTAGTTTTTATCACTAAAAACCTATACTGTCTCATCTAATTCTGGGTCATTAAACACTCATAAACAAGAAAATGGATTGAAACATGTCCTATAGCTACAAATTTTGATTATGGCAAGTTATTTTCAACGATGAATATGGGGTATAATGATTACTGAACTGGTATTTCCCCCTTAATGACAAATATAGGAATATAATTACAAGTTAGTGCTCCTTGTATATCAAGCGCTCATCAAGATTCAGTAACTTTATATTGTGGACATTGGAGTCAACATACCCAATACAAACATCCTGACTTCAGAATGGTACCTGCTCTCCAAAATACTCACAGATTACTCTAAGTAAACATATCAAGCACCAATCAATGAATTAATCATCTTTATAACAAGCTATAAAAGTATCTTTCAAGATAATTAAAAACATACATGACAAATGTTTTTTCACATTTAAAACAAAGATGACATTTGCATGTTGCAGGCATTCTTATGTTAAAGCAATTATACTCAATAGACACAACATTGCACTTTCACACACATGAACTCCATCTCCATCATGTCTATGGCATTAATCTACTTTGAATGATTTCCTTAAACTTTGAGGATCTGCATAACAAGATGGAAAGAAATGTACCAATACTACTGACCTCAAATGGAGAGAATCCTTGTGTTGCAGAGTAGAATGTAACATAGCCACTATGTCCCTCCATACCAAACATCTAGTGCATTCCAGGCCAGCTCCTTAGCAATCTAAGTAAAACTATATTTTGTTAAAATTAAATAAAATATAATGAAGACATTAACATCACATACTATAATCAATATTAAATAAAAAATAAAGCTTGGAAGAGTAAAATACAATGGAACTCTTTACTTTTACAAGACTACTTATCTTTTGAATTATTAATGGAAAGACATGAATAGCGGACAAAAACCATCAAACACTGGTAATAGAAACAACACAATGATCCCACCATGCACTGTGCCTGATGACTAGGACAGTCAAGAAGCAAAATATTTTGCTCATTAATTACATTCACTCAGCTTTTGAGGTATAGCTTAAAGAGCCTGAAATCTTACAGGCATGAAAGGAAATGACATGGTAGCCAGTGACTTAACAGTTCTGACCACTACCTGATTGGGGGAGCATAAGGAAGCCAAGTCAGGAATACACATGAGGGGACAAATTAGTGGCACCAAAACAAAAAAATTCTCCTGTATAAAAACTAATCCTTCTTCTGTCTCAGAAGGAGTTACTGTTTACACTTAATATAATCTCTGTGAACGATTGTGAAGCTCCAGGACTCTTGTGTTGCCAGCTACTTACTGAAAGAGTGAAACAGTACAAAAAAAGTTTGATCATAATAGTATTCATCAGTACAGCAACAAAGCTCTGTACTGCCATCTGTATATTTACATGTAGCATATTTTGGTATCCTAGTGAGGAACAACTTTTAAATTGACTTTAAAGTCAAACATGCTATATTTTGCAATATTTAAAATATATACATAAACTTATGAAAACTCAAGACTGATTTCCAATATCATTCATTGGCAGTTTTGAAATAATGTATGGATAATATCTTAGGTTTTAATCACAAATTGTAAACTACTGCCAAAAAAATATGTAATACTTCTTACAACCACTTTCAAAATAACCTATGTATTAAGTTCCAAACTGTACACAACTGCCAATGATGTCTTTTGATTAAAAAAACATGAAAAAAGATCATCCATACAACACCCAGGTATTTTACAGGCCAAACCTCTACACCTTCAACTGTTGTACATTATGTAAACTTAACTGCAATACTTGTACATAGTAGGTTCATTACTTTGTGGTAAAGTTGTACATTACATGGTTAAAAGACTACAGCAAAAACTCAAATTAGTGGTGCAGAGGAGAAACAGCTGGCGAGGAGTCTGGAGCATGAGGTGAGGGGAGAAGTGGAGGATGAAGGTGACCACACTGAGAGAGGATCAGCTGGCATGGTTAGAGCTCCATGTCTTGTGCTTCATCTTCAGAAAAATCAGACATGGATGATTCTGAGTCTGAGGATTCAGCCTGAGCAGCTTCTTGCTCCTTGAGTGCTTCCTCTGTTGCATATCGCTTAACATAATCTGTAAGGTTTGTCCTTATTAGCATCTTATTCTTTACAGGAAAATGTACTACAGTGAAAAGAACAAGACTTCATGTAACAAAGTACATAATAGAAAAAAGAACAAGACTTCATATGACAAAGTAATAGAATTAAATGAACAATGCCATGTCTTACTGGTATTAACCTTTTGATTTTGTAGTTTTTACTATAGTTAAATGTTTTCCACAGCATTTTATTGAACACAGTCATGACAAGACAGAAATCTTGAAATGTTACTGATCTAGAGATTTTTTACGCAATAACTGTCAAGATGTCATTCTGAGTCATACTTGGGTTTTTCCCTTCACAACTAGACAAATTTTATCAGTAAAATTAAAGCTTCACAAAATCTTATTGTTCATGTGAAGTTTTGACACTAATAGCAGCACTATTTTCAATTGTGCCTGGAAAATGTATAAAATGCTCTAAAGTGAAAAGCAGCCAGTGAGCAAATGTATCAAGGAAGTCACCAAGAGTCCAGAAAACAAGACACTGGCAGATAAGTAGCACATATTACATGGTCTGGAAAGTAACAATTTGGTGAAAAGGCTTACCAATGAAAATAAGGAACCCACTTTTCTTAGAGACAAAATTTCATCAATAATATCATTAATGTCTTAAGCCTGTAGTACCTGCAGACTTTCCCTGAAGGCAAAGATGAATGATCTCTAGGTTAATTTTTTGGAAGCTTGAATGGTCATCCTTTGACCAAGGCAGGAAAGGAATATAATTTTCAGACACCTATTGACGTTCATGCTGTCTGATGTATTGGTATGTGAAGATAGGGCTGGTGACGGCCTATGGTGATCACTGGACAAAAGTCAGGCTTCCACCAAGACTTTAGTATAGTACTCAAGTTCATATCTATACACTGTCTATTCAGCCACTGCCTTGACAAAGTTATTTCCTTCCTTATTCTTACTTCTGGCCAACAACTGATCATAATGAACCATACTGAGGAAACTTGAAAAACAATTTTGACTGTTGACTTATAAAGCTGGAATTTGTTCTTACTTGCTTTAATGATATAAAACAAGGTTTCAGCATAATGAGACCAAAGTTATACACACTCCATTTAAGGGGTTGACTGTATCATAAGGTATCTTACAGTGGTGGCTAGGTGGTTGGGTCACCATCCCAGGTGCACGAGTGGTGTACCTCTTGCAGAGGTGACTAATCAAACATGTGCTCAACAGCAGGACGGTCTGGTTGTGGGGTCTTTAGATTGCCAGATGTTGTGAGTCTTGTGTAGGTCTCTAATAGCATAATGAATCTGATGGAGACTGGTTAGTTTTGGGACCTTCATGTCCAGCTACAGTAAGAGATAAACGCAACATCTGAAATGCATGAATAAGTCATATTGAGAAAGCCCCTATAACACACGTTATACTTCAACAGAAGGAAGAGGAAGGATACCAATTACCTGCCATCAAAAGACATAAGCTGATTCATGGAGACAAAGAACCTACCTTACAAAACAAAGACAAAAATGGTCATGAAAAAACTCAAACATCGAAAGTAAAAACCCAACCAAAATGAATTGCAATTTGAAGAGCAGACAAGGCAGAAAAAATGTCTTACCCACAAAAATAAAAGGGGAACTTTTACAAAATTACCTGAGACTTTCTTCTTGTACTCTTCAGGCTTGTGGAGGTACATGGCAGCAGCATCCCCATTCAGAGGGTCAATGGGATTGGGATATGTAAGTAACTGTGGTAGAAAACTTTCAAAGATATTGGACAGATCTGAAAAAAAAATATATACATGTCTAAGTGATCTTTACTTCAGCGGAAAAAAAATGGGATTCCTTGGTAACATCACATATTTAGACTACAAATGTTGAAGTGATTAATAATGCCATGGGAAGCTTTAGTAGCACAGCACAAACTTTGGCCATGCTAGAAGAAAACCACATTCCTTTTACATCATTAAAGATAAATGACATTGGTCTAAGTGGACTTATCAATGCCAAAAGATCCCAATAACTTGCAAAAAGAAAGGAAAATAAGTAATCTTTTTAACGAGTACTCTTCAACCTACCATATAATGCTGTCCAAGCTTGATTTATAACATCCAAGCACACTGTGCCTGACACCTCATCAATATTTGGATGATAAACCTTGTTCATGAAGCCAATACTTGGAGACTTGAAGGGATAGTGCTCTGGCAAGTGAACACGAACTTTCCACACACCACCCTCATATGGCGCTGAAAAAAATAATATTCTAAAAAATTCAATAAATTTAGCAACACATAAAAGCAAGTTACTGACAGATTTGCAACTATAATAGTGTATGTATGTATATATATATATATATATATATATATATATATATATATATATATATATATATATATATATATATATATACACACACACACACACACACACAACACAAACACACACACACACACACACACACATATTCAAAACATTGCTGATAATCAAAATTATCTCATGTTACAAATAATCACATGAAAAACCTGTATATACATTGATACTTACTGCCTTTGGGGCCATAGAACTTGACACAAAACTCGTTCAGTCCATTAAGCATTGTCACTTCATGCTTCTTTTCAATGCTGGTACCAAAAGTTAAGGAAGCTTTTTATTCAAGAATATCTAGTTTGTGATAATTATAAAGAAGGAGTTAGAGATAATCTGAATGAAGCAATAGAGAACTGCACAAATATTACCATTTTGTGTTAAAAAAATAGGTTGTATCAAGGCAAATCAAACCAATGGTTCCCAATGAATTCATATCCATATCCATGATGTGCTCTTAAAGAGTGTACAAACTAGACATTTATGGTGATTTTCAACAAACTTGATACTGAACCCAATCTCCTTATTGAGATACATTGTTCTCAAGAAAATACCAAAAGAACATCCAATCTTAAGCCAGATACACTAACATTATTCTGGGGATGGAGAGAATCACAAGTCATGACTTCACTTCCAAAGACAAGTTATCTAAATGCATACTGTAGAGAAAACAATAGGTTGCAAATTGAAGCAATACTATCACTACATGACCATAAAAACCTGATAGACTTTTTAAGGTGTCTGGAAGACTGACTAATGGTGGTGGTAATAATAATAATAATGATAAAAATAATGGTTAATTAGCAGCATGGAGAAGCACATCAAACACATGCTTAGATAGCATTCTTACTTTACTTTGTCTTTATGTTATATTAGATTACTGTACTTATTGCATAACAAGCTACAAGAATGCGTGGTGCAATAAGAAATATCGTAATCCCAAACGATGAGGGCCTTGCAGAGGCGACACACTTTCCGAGCGCCCCAGCGACACTGAAACATGTGGTGAACTCTTGCCGCGCGAGTCAATAATGCACCACCCTGCTGGCTGGCGTACGACCTGTAATGTGCTTCCTGAAGAACACTGCCACCCAGTCACCCACCATTGTGTCCCTATACATTGCGTAAGGCGCTACATTTCGTTCCGGGATGTGTGTGGGGATACACGTCAGCAGTCTTGGTTCGTGGTTCGCTCTGCGAGGCTTGCACCTACTTTCTCATTTTCGTGAGCACGAGGATGAGTGACGCAGTTACCAGTTAATGATTTATTGATAACAATATAGAAAGGCTTTGCATACTCTTACATAGCCCTTTGCAGCCTCCCTCTGAAGCAACTTAAGCAATGAACAATGTCACTAGCCATATCTTCAATCAACCATACTGCACAAAGCTCTCACCTACGGAAAATAAAATAAAAAAAATGTTGCAAAAATTATATCAAAACCCTTCACAAATGAGCATTTCCCTTCCATAATAACAGTTAACATGCCACCTGGACTAGACAAGGAAGAGTGCAGATTTAACAGATGCGTAGGTGCGCTAAGCCTTGTTAAAAGCGCTGCGGGAAATGCTTCGCGGCACCTCGCCCTGGCCGTTGCCACAAACGCTAGGACCTTGCGTGTGTAGTTTCTATTTGTTGCATACTATGAATACTCAGATAAAAATAGGTATGATATGAAATGGCACTTCATTATGCTTCTCATAATAGCAATACAAAACTATCTAGTGTTTTTGTACACCTATATGTTATATATACATTGCGATTTGTAATAAGTTATGTGTATCTTTATCTCATTTAATCTTCATTTCATTCATCTTACTTTATTTCTTACAAGTAATCATGTCTCATAGTAAGAAATACTGCAGGAGGTCAGTTAGCGTGTTGCTTAGAGGATGTATACATCCCATTATCTCCATGCAACAGTTACTACATTGTTGCAAAAATACTGACTTCAATAATAAGTATTCAGGAACCACTAAGATAAATACCAATGATTGCAACGTTCTCGTTGATACCTAACCACTATATCTCAGTGGAAACAACTGCTACATGGGAAACTGCCTTTGCCTTCTTTCTCGATTCTGGAAAAGCCAAATTAATAAGGACAGCAATAAGACTAACTAATACTTATCCTGTAAAATCTTGTCAAATAATAGTATGGACTAATTGAAAATTTCAAATCAATGATGTTTCTATTATGTAGCTAGAAAGTGATAACATTTCTCCATCGAATGACAAGACTGAGAAGAATAAAGAGAAGCCAAATATTTACCAATAACTGAACTGGTTTAACACCAAGCTATCACAGTAATGACATATTTCTGCACTCATATTTAACTTTTAGCCAATAGTATCCCAAATACAAATTATTCAAGATAGCATGAAGTAAGACATTTTGATTTAACTCTTCAATACACATAAAAATAAATTAGAATAATCTTTTTGCTTGATTGTATGGTTAAGCAATGAACACATTTGATTTAAGGTTTTCTCTTCAAGGACATTTTTCTCATCAACAACAAAATTAATCAGTTTCAGGGATATTCTAGGACAGAGTGGGCATGCATGGCTATGCTCTCTCTCTCTCTCTCTCTGGGAGTCTCTCAAAAGTATGGTTCTTAGCTTAATATGCATAAATTTTCCTTTATATATACATGAATAACTTAAAATTTGACCTATTTTATAAACCATGACATTCTCTTTTTATATAGCCGTGCTGTTACATATTATTCCTTCAATCAAGTATTATAAAGTAACAGGTTTCTGATTTGAACTGAAGATTTGGTGGCAACAGAGCCAATGAGCAGCTAATATGTAGTCTGTAGCAAGATAGATAAATGCATTTTTTCTCCTATAATGAGAACACATGAACATGGAAATGTACTTTTTAGTATATTTCACATTGATTTCATGATTTAATAAGTATCTGGTCAACCACCACACACATGGAATTGATTTAAATTTCTGACACTATAATTCTAATTTTCAAAATATGAAGCAAATTTGAGCTTTGCCACCTCCATGAATTTTGAGCTTAACACACAACACTCCATTTCACAGGTCAGGCAATTAGTGCCTCTCAATTTGTTTTAATTACTGTTTGCAATTTCCTTTGCAAGTAAAGCTGTACAATGTGATCAATGTATTACTATTTTCACATGATAACAATCAATTTGCATGCCACAGCATAAGGCAATGTTGATCCCCTTTGTCATCAATACACTGAGGGTTAGCTTAGTTACAGGTCACGTCCCCAAGATGCAACTTACCTTTGTAAGCTCTACAGTTAAGCAAAGGCTTTAATCCCATAACTAACCCAGTCATGAAGTTTGACAAAGCAGCTGACCAGAGAATCCACAAGAAACCCAGCATACACAAGGACTTCATGTTCAGGAAAGACTACAATGGCTACATTAATGAAGCTTACAAATAGAGATAATACTCAATTGTTTACATCTGATGCAATCTACCAAAAAATTTGGCTTTGAACCTGGTAGATATAGTGTTAATATTACTATCCATTTTTTTTACGATAACATGCACGTAATCCTCATGATTGTTATGTTTACCATTTTTTCCTACTTTAATATTTTCACATACACATAGCATAGTGTCACTATCAGCATGCTCAGCTCAAAGAGATTAATGCCTGAGGGGAGTGAGGCAGATGTGGAGCCCTTGTTCATGCAGTAGCAAAAAGATGAAGGATGTACATTGTGACCTTGCTGTTTCAATGTAACTCAGGTCTGTGAGTGGGCTCTTTCACTAAAAACTCTGATTTCTTTCCATATAGAAATGGCTGGCTATATCACCGCCACCACCACAGTCACTTGCTGGTCACCCAACCATATATCAAACAAGCCATGAAATAAAATAAGCCACAAAATAAAACACAATAGAAGACAGCAGATGACTATACCCAAGTGAAAAGTAATGTGCACACATCACTGTTGTAAACTATATATAAATAAAAACTATATATAAATAAAACACAATAGAAGACAGCAGATGACTATACCTGAGTGAAAAGTAATGTGCACACATCACTGCTGTAAACTATATATTTGAGGGGAAGAGAACTACAAAAGAAGACACCCAAACACATACCAGCGGCACAAATATAGGTAGCTTTCCCAAAAGAACTAAATGCACACTCAAACTCATTTTTCTGTCCATCAGAATCAAGACCTGTCATTAAGGTTGTTCACTCCAACAACCCAGTCCTCATATCAAACATGGCAGTTCATATTGCTTCAATTACTAGATATGACTATACATAATGAAAAATAATGTGAACAAAATGTGTGTAACAATATACACAATTTATGTATGAATCTATCTATTCTGTAAAAGTGAATTAGCAATAAGCTAGTGTGAAGATGTTTGCTAGCATAAAGGAAACATCCTCTATGTACTTGCTTCCTTTCTTATTATATCCCACTTGTCTGATGCACTCAACAGCTGGCTTTTCAGACACTACTGATAGAGATGAGATGGGACCTAGTGTCATGCATGTAGGAATGACAATGTTATACTGTGTATCTTTGTTTCCTTGTTCTTTTGTAGCCATAACAATGAAAGTATTACTGCCTCTTTGCAATACATACAAATCAACAATTCCAACTATTTCCAAGGTAGATTAGTTTAGTAATCCACACTAACCTGACCTAACCTACACTATCCATCCCAAAAAAAGCTGCAATGATTGACCTTTATCACATCCACCCCCTTCAAATTAAAATCATTGGTCAGTTATCATGAGATGGAGTCAAATAATCACCAAAGCTCAAAGATGTCTAATAAAGTACCAGCCAATTAAGATTCCAAGACAAAGACAAATCAGCAACAAACAATGACTACAATTTACACCATTCACATGTTAGCACTTGACTGAATTGGAGTTAAATTAAACAGTTTCTTATTCATACAAGTAGGCATCATGTAAGACAGACAAGAAAAGAGTAAGACAACAATAAATACTGTCTTCAGAGCCAAATAAACAATAGCTTTTATGGTAAGAACAAGTAAATGGGTTGTGTTACATATATACATCAGTTCTTCACTGTTAAAAACAACACATAATAAGACAATAGGTACCGATGTGTGTCTGCAATGTTGGGTAACAAATGTAACAATGGAAGACCCAATAAAACCAAAGAGACATAATGAAGCATCAACTTCACTACTAAGGGAGTCACTTATTGAATCACACAGCATCGTTAGGCACACTTCCAAGTATGTTAAGCACGGCAGTTAAGGTTATTAGGTACTCATGACTATGATGTTTGCGGCACTAAGTCAAGTAATCACAAAGAACATGAACAAAGATCACGATTTATGGACCTCCTTCAACAAAGCATTATTTTAACTCCCCCTATAAAAGAGACAGACAATCTGCAATAGAAGTCTGTATTTTTCATTTGTCCAGGAAAATAATTCATGCGTTATTTTGCACTAAATCATTATTGTGACAGATTGAAATGAAAACCACAACACAACAATTCACAACACCATATTCCATCAAAAGGTAACATCGCTTCCTTCAGACTGTCCCACCAGTATACCAGAAGTCAGAATCCACTTACCTGCCACACTTGTAATGCACATGATATAAGGTTGTACAGTACCTTGAGCGAGTTCCCTGAATACGGACCTTCTCCCTCCCTGTCTAACAACAAATACATTACACCTGAGCATGGCCACCTATTTTACCATATTTACACCAAAAAGGATACAGTTTGATCACATCAGTATCCATACGACGCTTTCCTGCACTCGGTGATGACATCTTGGTTAGTATGGTAGGGCTTACAAGCCCTAAATCCAACCCAAATGACGAGCTTCACTTGGTGCGACTCAACTCCACACACAATGGCGACCTTCTGAGACCTCCTGACGTCACGCTTGGCCAAAAATCTTAACTTCTGCCACAAACAAAGATACTCGTTTTATCTATGCAACTGAAGGCCTTATTTTCCCGTGGAATACAACAGATGGATCATAGATCAATATATTGTTGATTTTACGATTACATCACAAAATAACGAAATGCGAACACATTTTCTGTTGTTCCCAAACACATCGATCAGTTGTCGTACGTCGCCATCTCGTAAACTCCGCCCACTAAACATATCGTACTCCCTTGCAACTATCACTAGATTTTCTCTTATGGATAGATATTTCAACATTACATTGTCATGATATGTATCCTTAAAAAATCTGCCCTATAACTGGAGATTATCTAAATATAAGTAAAATTATGAGGAAAGCGAGAATTAGGTCTAGAATGAGCTCCGCCCCCACTAAGTCACGTGACAGATCAGCTGGGGAGTGTAAACAAATCTGGCATGGTCTTGTTATGTTCCGTTTTCTATGTCTCTTCGATATGACACTTAGATATATTCGTAGTAGTAAAGAATTTGAAGCTAGTAAGATTTATGATATGTGCAAACACAATAATTCAATTATTTATGTAAGAGAGAGAGAGAGAGAGAGAGAGAGAGAGAGAGAGAGAGAGAGAGAGAGATTATTGTAGCATAGCAGCAGTCAGATCACAGTTGACCCGTTTAGTGCCAAGTAGTTTGATTATATATATATATATATATATATATATATATATATATATATATATATATATATATATATATATATATATATATATATATATATATATATATTTATTTATTTATTAATTTATATGTATGTATATATGTATTATTGGTTCGGTATTTCAAATCATTACATCCTGGAAAAAATATGAGGAACATACACTGAGAAGTTGGCGCTACTATGACAAATTTACAAATATTCAAAACTCGATAATATTATTTACTCGAACTGCTGGCAAAAGGTCTAAGCCAAAAAAAAGAAAAAAAAAGAAGAAAAAAAAAAAAAAGATTATCATCGTTACCAGATTAAGTTTGTTGATTCTTTTAACTAGAGAGACTTGCATAAAGTAATCTTTGCTGGGGCCAAGGAATGGGAAGACCTGGTTGAAATCAGTGCACCAAAATCACCACCGGAGGTATTGGTGGAAACATTTTAATGAATTAATAACTTTATAGAAAAGTTATTTAAGATCCATTTGTCTATCATTGAGGATTTATAGAATAAAACAAACCATATCCATTCACATGATAAGTATACTTCAAGAAAATTTATAACTGTATATCAATAACTGTTATGTATATTCATACTGCTACTCATTTTGGCATATCATCCTTAACACAGTAACCTACTATTCACAAATTTACATGTCATCAAAAATACATTTAGCTTGCTCTGATAAAGTGTATACATATATAATTCAGTAAAGGGACAACAATTATGCAACTATGTATATTAAGTTACTGGAGTGATTTTTTATTCTGATATATATATATATATATATATATATATATATATATATATATATATATATATATATATATATATATATATATATATGACAGTAAAAGTGATGGTTCAACTAAGTGCGAGGTTAACATCAATCAAATAGTACAGCCCTTTGGGTCTGTTTTACAATTCCTGCATGAGAATTTTGTTGCCACAGAAACAAGTCTTGACTTAATATTACTTTTCCCTCCTTTATTTGTAAAAAGTTATAGCACTTAAAGTAAACTTTGGTACTTTTACTTTTATGTTTTCCATTGTACAGCCTTGAGCATACCTCTCTTCATACACAGTACCTGTGCCAGTCTTCTGTCTGTGAAATTTTCTGGACGGCCAAACATTTCCTCAAAACTGGTATTCTTGACATGTAAATACCCACTGCCATGGTCACAACACTTGATTCAGTACTCATCAATCATCTTTTCTATATCTGATATTCATAAATCAGAATCAATTACATCAACATTTTCAACATAGGTGGCACCAGGAACTTTTCATCAGGTGGCTGAAGGGGGGGCTGGGGTAAAATGTGGAGAGCTTTTATTGGTAATTGTCACATTTTTCTGTAATGTATGTTCAAAAGCAATATTGGAGGGGACTGGGCTCATTACTGGGGGCTCAAGCTCCCCCAAGCCCCCCTTGGCACTGCCACTTGCAACTTTCTCATTTCCTCACATTTTCTTTCATGTTTTCCCATCAGCACTGTTGTTACTATAATGATTTAATATAAACTATAAGTTTACAAAGAAAGAATATCATTAGTTTAAAAAGATATTGTCTTACATTATATCACACACATACACATGGTTATAATTTTCAAGACCCTTCAGCACATGAAAATCATTATAAATCAATCATCATCCTGCTAATAGGTAATGAAACATAACAAAATAGTGCACAATTAATGTTTATCGTGGACTGTAAGCAGTATATGTGCATTATTCTTGAATGTGTTCACTATAATCATCCCAGAAATTCGCACATGAATGTGATTTCAACTTTATACTTTAGTTTCTACCCTTTCACTTTATTAATGAGCTCTGATTATTTGATGAAAAAGACTACAGAATAAAGAAAGATTCCAGTTTCTAGTTTTCCATTAACATATTTTGCCTATTCATTTAGAAAAGAAAATTTTATCCATTATTCTTTTGATGGTATTGGTGTCTAGGTTTGGTTGTTTCACCTCACAGGAATATAATGTTACATAAGATGATACAAAAAAAAATTAAAAATCCAAATACGACTTGCATGGATATACATTCATTAACCACATGTATTTAAGGAAACCCAACAATAGCTGTATTAAAAATGCTCTTTCAAAGTGTGTGTGTGTGTGTGTGTGTGTGTGTGTGTGTATATATATATATATATATATATATATATATATATATATATATATATATATATATATATATATATATATATATATAAAATATTGCTTCTGATACACTAAAAAAAATCTTTCTACAAATTTAATGAAATTACTTGCACATTCTTTTCACAGAAATTCACCTTTCAGAACACTGGACCTTACAACCACACCTTATAATATCCACAACAAGTTAAACTAATTAAAAACACAAAATTATTCTTTTTCAACCATATTTCAATTGACTGACACTATAATCTGAAAAATCCATTCATAAATTCTTATTCCCTTAATTCTCTGACATAATAGGAAGAACACCTCACAAATACTGGTAAACACATTACATTATTGCCACACACTTACAACATTTTAGAAAGTTTTTTTTAAATCAAATCTGTACAATCCCTTAATATGTACTATTCCTGGCTTTGAAGATTATCATATTCAACAAACTAATTTAATCATTTTCTTCTTGACATGTACAGTGCTTATGTTACAGTGAAAAGATCAACAATATCTTGTGGTAATTGTTGTGCAAATGTCACTCATATCAATACCATTATGGCAACCTCTAAACTTCCTTTTTGTCAACCATTCAAATTGATTTAGACTAATTTTAGCTTGTAGTCTTACAAGATTATAACTTATCTTACTTTATATAAAGATTTATATATTTCAATCAGATTCACAGATTTCATACTTTCAGTTCACCTGATTGACCACTCTAAACACAATCACAGGATACTATTTTCATTCATTTCATCTTCTGACATCTCTCTGCATGTAACTGATATGCCCTTTCCTCTCAGAAAGTCAACAAGACTGTACATAATCAAGCACTATACCAGTAAAAATATGAGATGGTTTAATCAAGAACCATTAAAAGTAATAGATATGGTCCCACAATCAATAGCTGTTAATGAGACATAAGGCTTACAGAACAAAGTACAAGTAATTAGTGACTAGCTAGGCATTCAGTACTGAGAGTTGACAGCCTAGGACATCAACCTTTGCCATCACTTGGAAAAGTTGTGGTTATATTCAGACTATTTTTCCCTTAAAATGGCTTTAATTTTATACATATCATCTGTTTTGTGTGCCCAACAAGCTTATATTTGACAAAATATAATTGCATAAATTAATAGACACTATGGCAAAAGATTTATAGGTAGGCAAGTTATTTAAGATATTGTGATGTAGTGGTTAGGTAACATAAAGGGAGTACATAACAGTGAGGCAAGTTCTATTACTGCTATAAGACACTGCCATAGCTACAGGAATCTGATAATCAGGAAAGAAAGTAAATTTTTATGAACAAATTTTACATTCCTTCACAATAGTTCTTGCTATATGTTGTTAGTCTTAAGTTAAAAGGACTAATGATAAGGCTGCTCTCCAAGAAAAATGTGGACCCTTGGAACCTTAAAATGCTCTATTTCCTAATGAAATTAAAAAAAAAAATATTGTAACTGTCTAAACACATGATCAAGCTATACACTTATTAGAAAAATACACACACAACCAAACAGATTATTAATATAAACTAGTTGGTATAAGAGAAGAAGAAAAGAAGCAAAATGGAAAGCAAAAAATGTATTTCTACAACATTAGTTTATATGTAATGATGCAGATATTCAAGTAGATGTCATGTATGTGAGATGGTTACCAATGTATATATATGCAAGGGCCTTTTCACCCTCGTGGCAGTGGAAGGGAAATCTACAATTTTTTCTACTTATATCACATCAATCCTGGCATGGAACAATAATGAGATTATGTGAATGATGATCACCATAAGAATAAACACTGCACAAAAAAGTCAAATGCTAAACACTTTCCTCACAACAAATGCATCAAGCTATGCTGGCATGGTTTTGTGGGGGCTGATGCTGTAAATGTTACCATATAAGGAGAACATTTTGATGATCCCTTCCATTGGTAAAGCAGCCAAGATGTAAGGAAGATGCTCATATGATGTGAATGATGAGTTTTACAAAAGTAAATACAACAGCTACATTAAAAGTGACACACACTCAGCATGTCTCACAATAAAAGGTGTCTGTGGATAATTCTGGCATACCCTAATGTTGGGGCACTGATGGTAACCTGAGAGCAGCCCAATCTGTATGGATATATTGAACATTCTGTTTACATATTGTGCATTTGTAATGTAATGAATACTCCACAAATGCATGCTAGGATATATCTTCCACAAGTGCATTTAAATGATCAGAATACTAGTATTAGAAAGTGTAACCTCAAACAGGTAGTACCATTCTGGTCCATACTGCCATTTCAGAGCATTCCAAGTACCAGTGACTCCCACAGACAAGACTATTCTTCTTCCAGTATATTACATAATCTTGATGCAATACTATATAACTGTTGAAAGTATAGTGTAAAATTTCAGTCAAGTTAGAGAGCCTTAAAACATTTACAATATACCTTATATGTCAATCGTTGATACTATTTTATTTTTTTTCTCCATAACATTGTATTTTTCCCAATACAAAATTGACACTGAACAGTAGCTAATTGTAAAAAAAAATAAAAAAATAAAAAAAAAATCTTCATCTTCCCTAAATGATGGCAAAGTATTCATAAATAGCTTACAAATTATTTGCAGCTATGAGCAACAGTCAAGACTATGGGAAGATGCTCAAGAATCAGTGAGGGGCACAAGACAAGTACAGCTCCAGGCTCAATACACTGGAAATACCATCCCTACCTCTATGCACAAGAGGTACTTTATCATGCTACTTGCAGGGTTCTTTGTAATACACCCATTGCTTGTGATAGAAAAAAAGTGTACAAAATACAGTAAATGGTGAACAGGTAGTACTACTGTGTGCAAAAGCAATTACTGAGTACTCAGTGACATGTGGTGTTGTTGTTGTTTTTTTGTTTGTTTGCTTTTTTCAATACACTAGTTTGTAGATGAATTTATACCTACTTCAAATACAACCATATACAATGAGACCCTCCTATAGGCCCATGCAGGTTATAATATGATTAAACTGCCATATGTATATAAAGGAAGATACGTAATTTCCAATACTAAAAACTGAACACAAATAAAGTTAACACTGTTATTTTAGTATACACATTATGCAATATGCTATCATCAGATATCTGCATCACATCCATGATAATAATAATAACAACAACAACAATAATAATAATAATAATAATAATAATAATAATAATAATAATAATAATAATAATAATAAATAAATAAATAAATAAATAAATAAATAAATAAATAACAATAATAATAATAATAATAATAATAATAATAATAATAATAATAAAAGTAATAATAATAATAACACAACTATCAAAAATAATAATAAAAATAATGTTAATGATAGCAATGATAATTTTTATAATTATCAGTATTGCTATTATTATGCATTGCAGTATTAAACCTTACCTGAGCTTCACCAAATTCATATTCATGATTCATTTCATTTCATAAATATTTATCTGTTGCTTTCATCATAATTTTTTTCTTATTTTTCCAATCGCACTTTAAACAAAATGTTGAAAAAAAAACAGAACCACATATTTTACCAATGTACAGAATTTGTCATTTCTAAACAGAATAATGTAGAAAACAAATGCCTTTATTCTGCTACATGTAAAGTCCTTCCTTTCATACAAAATATTTCAACTAAACATGAGCTTTCTTCATTGGAAATTTATGCACTCCAAAAAAAAAATATGAAGCCTCTCAATGAGCAAGTTGAATGTAATATAGATCCAAGCATTCTGAAAACTCACTTGTGCTGAAAATAATTACATCTTAAAAATGCAGTTCTATATTTAGAGATCACTGAAGCAGACCTGCTATTTACCAAAGTATTTAACATTCCTTAGTTGACTACTTAAAACTCCATGTTATATGTATGGCAGGAAGTACTTCTATACAATCTAAATAAAATAAACCTCTCTTGTTTTTGTTATTTTGAAATGCCTTGCATGGGTCTTTCAAAATACACTTAAATAAGGACATTTGATTAGTAACTAAAATACCAGAGAAATATTATGTAGGTGTTTTCTTAATTTGCTTTTCTATGCACTAACAACAAAGAGTGCTCACTTATTTACATAAGGTGCATTCCATTAAACATCACAAAGTCATTCCAAGAAAAGATGAAATGTGAAGAATGTTACAGTAAATGGGTCAGTAAACATTACTTTGTATTTTGCTGTGATTTCTTTTAATCAACTATAATAACTAGTCCTATAGAAACCACAAGCTGGTTTTTCATACTATCAAATCAATAAGTGAAAAGAATGCTATCACAATACCTTGATTAAAATCATACACAACAATCATAAAAAGACAAATTATAAAATCTGAAAACATGGAGAAAAATCTGTTATCAATACACATCTACAGAACACTTACAATGTTGTTACACATACAATTGGTTGAGTATTATATCTACTAATTTCACAGAGATCTATGAATAGTAATGTATATACAAAACAAAGCTAATGCTAATCTTAGCATGACTAGATAAAGGAACATAATCATAAGAAGCAGAAACTCTATACTTCACTCACACTACCAATAATCTATAAAACGACAGTGGAACATGAACAGTAATTTTGAAGATTTAGACCAGCCCAGTATTCCCCACAAGAACAAAACTGTATTAGCTTCCATTTAATGATGAAAAAAGATGCTTAATGTATAAAGGAATTTGTAGCAGTACTAGTGGGAGAAATAATGACTGACATGAATATAAATTTACTGTATATAAGAGAAGAAAACTTTGTTATTCTAACAATGGCAGACTAGGAGAAATAGGAATATCTGAGTGAAGCACGAGGACAATATAGAAAGGTGAAATAAAGGTAAGCCAAGTAAATGTATCAATGAATAGAAGAGGGAAGTATCTACAGTGTTATCAGGAATTAGTGGCTCAACAATATTTTAGATAAAGACACATACAATACTTTTTTTCTTTATGATGATACACAATAGTGTTATAACAGTGCAATGCTTTATTGAACCAGCTGTAGATTTCATATCCATTTGTATCAGATCTGAACTGTGTTTATGGAACCCAATGCTCAACTAACTCAAATGTTCATCTGCCTTGCAATATTAGTTTGTAACTGAACACATTACCTTTAACTCATAAATAATCATGATGAGCCGGAAGATGCAGTATATCAATGGTTCAGAGAACCCAATGATAACAGATAAACATTGTTGCTGTGAATCAGCTAGTATGCCTCCATCCTTCAATCATCATAACATGATCATTATTAACATTATCATCATCCCATGAACAAAACCAACACAGGCAAGCAATCTTTCAAAATAATAATGAAAAAGAGATTTTATAGCATCGTTTCTGCATTTTTATTTGTGGATGCAAATTCATACTAAGTGTTTTATTGTAACCTTCACATTAATAGAAAGATGTAAGATCAAGTGATTTTATAGTTCTTTACACTGAGGTAAATATCATAATACAGTAAGTCCTTTTTATGCGATACATATGTGTTCCTGAAATCCTTACCGCAAATCAAAATTACCGTATATCAAACCCATTATAACAAGTAATAATAGGGAATGTGTTCCAGTACATCACAAGTCACCCTTACAGACATTAAAGTACTATGAAAACAATCATATAAAAAGGTAAAGTGCTGCGTTTTGGGGCCATTATGGATGCATCACTGTGCATCATGATAATAATATCCACAAAAACACGCATGTCTATGAAAAGTTTTAAAATAGAAACAGATTAGTGAGCGAAAAATACCGTAATAGCATGTAGAAGATAATTTCATAATTACCCATATTTCTGGTTTTTACAAGGGAAATATATGGAAGCATGTGATAGAAAAGGAAGAACAATTATATTCATAGTTGCTGTGTTTGAACAACATTTTTATCACTGGTGCATGCAGAATAATTCCTATAAAAGACTCAGTGGGAGACATTTTCCGGGGGAGACATTTTCCACAACACCGTGTCTGTGAATCTTTCTTACCATAAATAGAAATGAGGGTAGTTATTACCAAACACTGTAACTGTGAATTTACTGGATAACAAAGTACCATATAAGGAGGACTTACTGTACAAAAAGTACTTTTTAATTGAGGTATGTTGGCGATTATAATTTTTAAACCTTCATTTCAATTTGATTAATTCCCTTACAGCTAAAGTTCTAAGAAGCTATGGAATTCATGAACTCATCTCCCATAATTATAGATGAAATACTGCATCTACATTTATCCCCAAGCACAAAAATCCTCTAACCATTGCAGTATATTACAAGTATCCTCTTGTTCTCCTGCTTTTAATTCTGAATTCATAATCTTATTAAATAAACATGATCCCATGACTCAAGGATTAAGGAATCCTCACACCAAACAAAAAGGACACTGAAAAGTCCATGGTCCACATCAAAAGGCATGAAGCCAGAAAAGTCTGAAATATGAACACATACTATCAGACTTTACTCCTGGGTGGCCTATTGTGACTTGTGAATAAGAATATATGCATTCTTGTACTGAATACTGAATGGAAGAAATAAAAACATGAAATAAATGGAAGACATTAGTGCATGTGATGTCCTATTTGATCCCAACACCAAAAAATAATCAACTGGTCATTAATACATCAAATATATACAATAGACAAATTTCACCATCCAGGTTCATCCCCCTCCTCTCAGACCAGAGCATGAAGGACTCTTATTGGCCAAAACACCAACATTAATGTCAAACTCATAAAAAAAACTATACCATTTTGGTCTCAATTACATTTTCTTGTCCCAGCTGAGCCTCCTTTGCTGAATAATGAATAAACTACTACATACAGAGTCCAAAACCATCATCTGTTTTACAGTATTACCAGACAGCAATACAAACTGAAGCCAGTGTTATGTGGTGGTGTAATTGCTAATTTTTGCCAGTGTATTATTTGTGCACAGGTGTTCATTGTTTTCAAAAACTTAATATGGGGCAAATATACTCAGTACAATATTATCAAGTACAATTAGAGAATTGTGAGAGATCTTAGGGAGACTGAGAAGAAAAACAAATCTAATTTGTACATTTCACAATCAGTTTTGTTTACATGAATTTATCTTTATTGACTGGCAGCAACTCACTAGGCCAAAATTCAAGTGCATTTCACTATTTAAATCATTTCCTCAGGATTCATCACAATTACTACATCTTCCATTTTAATTTTTTTTTTTTTTTTTTTTTTTTTTTTTTACAGTCAAATCCACCTATCTCTTTATATTTCCAAATGATTAAATGTGCACATTTTCATTATCAAACAAATGTTCTCAATTTTAGGACATTATAAATTCTACTTCATATCAATTACCTGCATTCCACCCTCTTCATATCAAGGCAAAATCATCAAGAACATTTAGATAGTGATGCTTTGGATAAAACATCTCACCAGTACCTAATCCCAAACAATTCTAACAGTGGGAGAAGCAACAGTCTCACTGTACCACCTCTAAATGGTAACTACTTTAAAAATGGAAAGTGATTAGAACCAATTTATGTTTTTTTTCATCTCTCACTTCTTTGAATAAAACTCATAATTTTTGTACTAATCATATATACCTAAGCAAAAATGTTCAGTTTTACTAATATTCTTTACAGATACTTAGTATATGTGTCTCACACATTTGTCTAGCACTCTGTATAGTGAGACTGTGGTACACACACAAAAACTTGTGGATTCAAAATCTTTATTACTTGTGGTTTCCGTCAACATCAAGAACAATAATTTTAAAATCCCTACATGCCACTTCCTGTAAAATGTGGTAATTGAGGAAAAAGAAATGCATGCAAATTTCAAAAAGATGGGGAGAAAATTAACATACTAACATACAGATGAAGAACATTAGTAGACAATGAGCAGAATCAGAAATGGCAGGGAAAGAGAAGAAATATCTGAGAGAGCACAACAGAAACTGCTTTGGAAATCATTTGTAACATGGAAACCATAATGACCAATAAATAGTAATGAGATCCAAGGTTCAATTCCGTGGCCAGGTAGATATTTGGAGAAGTCTACTTTCACACTAAAGCATGTTCACCTCATCAAGAAAAACAAAGAGGCTCAGAGGTATGATTTTGAAATTTAACATGAATATATGCACAGCAACCTGATTCTCCTGTGTGTGTGTGTGTGTGTGTGTGTGTGTGTATTTACCTAGTTGTATTTACCTAGTTGTATTATACAGGGTTCGAGCGGGGCTCATAGTGTCCTGTCTCCATATCTCCATATATCTAACATTTCCTTGAACTTATGGATATTGGTTGCTGTAACAACCTCTTCTTTCAATCCATTCCAGGTGTCCACAATTCTATGTGGAAAACTGTACTTTTTTGTGTCCTTTAGACACTGACTTTTTCTGATTTTCCTTGAGTGTCCTCTCATTTGTCTAGTTTCTTCTTCCATCTCCAGGTTTAGCTCGTCTAGCTTTTCAATACCATTTACTATCTTATACAGAGTTAATAGATCACCTCTCTCTCTTCTGTCCTGTAGAGTTGGCAGTCCCATTTCTCTTAATCTGTCCTCGTATGTTAGCTCGCTTAGTTCTGGTACCATTTTTGTGGCTACTCTTTGGATCCTTTCTAGTTTCGTTATATCCTTTTTTGCATGTGGTGACCACACTACTGCTGCATATTCTAATCTAGGACGTATCATGCTGGTTAAAATTCTTTTCATCATGTCCTTGTCCATGTAATGGAAAGCCACCCTAATATTGGCTAACATTTTATATGTTGATCTAAATAGTTTATTTATGTGCTGCTCTGGGTTCAATGTATCCTGTATCACCACCCCTAGGTCTTTTTCTTCTTTTGTCTTAGGTATCTCCTCAAATTAGACATCGCAGTGATTGTACATCATCTTGTGATTTCTTAACTTCTGGTTGCTAAAAGTGCTCCCATATCTTATGTAAACCTATACCCTATGGGGACAGTGAGGTGCTGTCATATACACTCATATTGTGACCTGACTTCTGGCCATGATTCTCACCTCCCCACTTCTCCATCAAAATAGAATTGACCACAAAGGCCTAACTGATCCCAGAGTTGCACTCAATGTTGATCTTTATGAGTGGGTATTTAAGAGTGAATCTCGCTTGATGGGCATAGGTAGCTGAGCCCTTATTAGTGACACAGCCTGCCAGTCCAAGCAAAAATTGACAGCTGCTTTGCAGTGACACCAAGATGCTGAGATATTAATAACAGTGGTAGGAGCCACAAATGCACTTCCCATGATTTTATTAACCTTAAGGGATTCATCAACCCAACCCACCTTGCCTCACCCACACTAGTTGCCATCATCAGGTACCACACAACACCTAAACAATTTTTTGTTATTGTACTCGACAGTATTCAAAAGTACTCGTAAAATTGTCCAGTACTTGAAATCCAAGTGTGAGTAGAAGTTCAAGTAGAAGTGCAAGTACAGGTACTGTGAACATTTTCAATCCAAGTATGAGTACAAATACAAATACATGGTATTGTGTGTGTGTGTGTGTGTGTGTGTGTGTGTGTGTGTGTGTGTTTTTGTGTGTGTACTACAGTGAAAGTTCAAAGTAGTCCATACCACACCACAAGAATACTACAGGCAATATGTACACATGAAAAAAGAAAAGAATGGAAGAAAACATGAAATGGTGAGATTCATAAATGTCTGAATGGGTAACAAATAGAAAATTTTATGTAATGGATTAAATATGAGAAAAGACAGTGCATAAAAGGATGAGTTTGTTCACAAGTATAAGAAAAAACTAAAGAATTAGCACACCAGACTGACTATGTAAAATAGAAAAGGGAGAATGAAACATACAGAAAAATAGACAAATATAAATCGAGAGGGAGAGAGAGAACTGAAGGAAATAAAGACTGTATGCCTAAAATAAAAAAATAACTAGGGACTCTTCCCTGCTACGACCACCCATCAACACAACATTCGTAAAGGAACAAGATTTAAAATATATTAATTAAATGTGGCATATTACGAATGTTTACCTTAAACATTTTCATAAAAAAATATAAATTTGTCATAGAAATTACTCTGTTCATACATGCCACAGCTACTGTGTTTCAAGCCTTCAATTGAAATAAAGGTTTACTAGATAAAAAGTAAAGTACCTATATCTTAGGCAATTCAATACATGTACTCAAAATTAAGGTGCTGTAACACCTATATTAAGTATAAAGGACTAGAAAAAATATCTAAAGGGCTGTGCTCATCAATAATATTGACTAGTATGGCACAGTACACTGACACAATATTTCTAACATAACTTGCTATAACTGGTGCAAATAACCATTTTCTTCCAAATAATATCACAATAAATTGAATACCTGCAATACCTTAAAAAGGAAATAAATATTGCAATACTATGTTAAGAAACTAGAAAAGACTAAGCTAGTGACATTATATGCCAAAGAAAATCTGTATAAATATTCACTCTAGCATAAATAAAGATTATATAAAGATATGCACACCAACAACTGACACCTTGTGAAATGTATGCCTGAACATTCTCAACATTATCCACATTTTCCCTTCAGTTAATCAAAAAGACTCTCAAGACATAGAGAGCAACAATCATGTAGCCACACTAGGGTTACAAGAGAGTGCTACCTCCCTCACTGAGTAATTGCTGTTATAGATGCATGAATTCATGACCTTCACAGCCACAAGTTGAGCACTCTACTACAGCCACCCAGCCCCCTCAGCAATTCAGGAGAAAGTAATAACTATGAGAGAAAATACACACACACACACACACACACACTTAAAAACTCACTTTACCTCGAAGTTTGAAGAAGCCAAGTTCTGTGGCATTATGAAGAAGAGAAGCAATGCCTAAGTAGTTTTCAATAACAATGGGGCCCTGAGAGATGGTACAGGTGACTACCCCTTGCTGCTGTTCTTGCATTTGCTCTAATGCAAGCTTCAAATCCTTAGATAAGCTCTTGGCATCATAAAAACCATTTTCACAACCTGTTGTAAAAATTATTATGAAAATCTGATACTTTAATAAGAGAATAAAATAAGCAGCCTTTATTAATCATATTTCTTTGTGTGTGAAGTGACTGTACTGTAGTTCAACAAATACCAGCTGAAAAATATGTTTTGTTCTTGGTGGTGATTTGAGGCAAATCAGTAATGTTTTCCATGCCACTATTTGACACCCTCAGCCACTATCTTCAAACTGAGAAAGAATTATTTATGAACAGTAAGAAAAATAATTCTATATTTTTTAATAACTTTATGGTCATTGATAACTGCATACGTATTGCATACATATTGTGAAAGTTCATTATCCTGTCTGTAGGCACTTCTTTCAGTGTTATGTGGCATGTTACCAAAATCACACAACACAAAACAAAATAACCAATTCATAAGTATGACGGGAAAAAAATAAGGAACAGCATGTAAATGTAATGACAAAAGTCTGAGAAAGACCACTTGCCTGTATACCAGTAGAGTGGGTGTGAGGTAAATGTGGTGTAGGGAATATCTCTACTCCAAGGATTCCATTTTTGAGCAAAAGATATCTGGTGGCCATTGTTCCATGTCACACGAAAACCTTGCATGTTGCGAGCTCTGAAAAGAACTAATGCATCAGTATTCAAAAAAAGCTAATACAAACAAGTAAATTTAAGCACTTGTATTTATCTTATTTTTCCTTTCTTTTTTACTTGAAAAATTAAGATCGAAATGAAAACCTGAAGACATGACTAAAACATAATTTTTATGCATGCTTACCTTGGTTCAAAACTAACTGCAGAAAGAGAAAATTGCTTTTCAGTGGAGGGTTCTTTTGGCACATTGCGAGGAGACCCTGTTGCTTTGGAGCTGATGGTGGCAATTGTGTTCTGAAGTCTATTCAACAAACAGCTGCGAATGACGGTCACCATACCTCCGGCTATACCACTTATGCGCCTGTTAAAGGAGTATTTTTGCATTATTTCTTTAAACATAGCTAAAAAAGTAATCTTTTCAATTTCATAAACAATACATTTCCTTACAAAAGAGTTGTATCAAGGATTAAAGTAGCACATGAACCACCATATCAACTTACGGTACAAGGGAATGGCTAGGATACGTCAATTCCCCAATCTGAAGGTTTTCCAGGGATGTAAGATTGATGCGAGTGAATTCTAAGGACCGGAGAGCAATGAAATCATACTTTATAACTAAGAGGGATCTCTCACATAAAAGCACTACTCGTTCTTTTTCTATGTCCCAGTGATTGATCCTGAAAGCATATAAAAATTTGGATAGAATATCTCACAGCACTGATCATCAATGTTCACTCTAAATCATTATTAACCAATTTTCTAAAGTTAATCTACCTGCATTGGTAGTAACATGTAATGGTTATATGTTGATTAACATCTTATCAAGGATATACAATACTGTAAGTGATCATCAAGTCATCAATACACTAATTTCAATTTGATAAAACAATGTCATTCACTCACTCTGTTAAGAGCCATGCTCCTTTTATAGGCCCATCATTCTCTGGAACTGTCAAGTGCCGGCACTCCTCTATAGCCTGCTCTAAGGTGCCAACTCTGACAGAGAAAAACTCATCTATGCAAGGCTCAGTGCCAGTCTCTGCATGCCATGAAGCTCTCCGAGGTCGGCCAATCGGTGGTTGTTGATAAAAAGAACGACTCAATCCTTAAAAACAAACATGCCATTACATAAAAGAAACCATTCAAAATTTCATGTGAGATTAATGTAAAAGAAACTTTCTTTGCACATCTCCAGTTCAGTTTACCTTTCAAAGTTCTATTGAATAAAAGATATTCTGAATCGGCTTTTTTCTTTGCTCACAGATTCATGAGGAAGCTCTCTGTGAAAAATTTTGACAGTCTTGATGTGAAAATATCCTTAGAAAATTACAATGAGGAATCATATGCAACATTATGAACAATAAATTACTCATATTCACAATATGGCTAATGGAGTGTAGCATGGCATTTCTCTTTAAATTTCTATAAATAATAAAGCTTCACTGGTATTAGTTGGCTTTTCTTTAAAATTATGTCACTCAACCCTTCTTGACTACTTCCATGGCTTCCTAAAACCTTCTGACAAGATTTTCAGAGGCTTATAATATTCCCCTTGCACTTGATTGTTTTCCTCCTGAAAACATGGCAACAAAAATATATACACAACTTTTCATCTGTTTGACAGCATTTAAGAAATTGGTCATACAGCTATATGTATATAATTTATACACCTCTGGAGTAACCTACAATTTTGCAACAGTTCAGTTCAAGTATATTGCTATTTAAAATAAGGCCTAACCAGTTAAGGAAGATATATCTCAAGATAGAAAAAAAAGGAAGTTTTCAAATCCATGTTTACAAACAAGGTTATGCTCACAGATTTCATAAACCTCCAAGACTAGATGCAAGTTCCTTCCAGGCCAGAAAACAAATATTGCCACAGAAAAGCACCATCAGGCTAACTGTTAAGATCACAACATGAAAAGGCAAATGGAAACTTAGAATTTGATTCTTGAAATAAATCAGTTTGTTCCTGTCTAACGAGCAGGTTGTAACTTTCCGATGCTGTACTTTTAAGTTCTTCCCAAAGCTAAGAAGAGTCTTCAAGATAATTAACATCCACATTTTAATTGTTACACATGATAAATGCACATAAGTATTATTATATACTACCTAAAAGTGTAAAAAAGCTGAAATTTTGTTGAAAAAAAGAAACAGAGAAATGTCTCAATATTATGCATCATATAAACAAAATAATAATTCAACCAATAGGTAAATCTTGTACAAAGAATAAATTCAAATAATCACATTAAATGTCAAAAAAATTAATGTATGCCCACCTTGACTACAGTAAAAATTATTTGCTTGGTCAGGTGTTGGAGGAGTAATCACATCTGCGGTAGGGTCACTGATGGCAGTGCGCAAGGTGGGTCGAGTTCTTTCCTCCATGAACCTGAAACATTAAGAATGGACCCTTCACAACAATAACTAACTAGTGTGCAACTCACTCTGTATCAATACATTCATAATATGATATTTAAGTCTCAATAGAACCACATAATACTATTGATTTGAATCTTAGTCCATAACTAACTGTGAAGATTTTTGAGTGACCTTACCTATGCCTCGAAGAGAAATATTCTTGGATGATTTCAACCTTCCCTCAATATTATGGACTAGAGTACCCCCTACTCACTGGCAGTGCCAGGAAATTTTCATTAGCAGAGCTGAGGCATGGCTTGGGTAAAATATAGAGGTGGTTCATAAAATATCATCAAAGTGAAGTATTGATGGTAAATTGCTATGTAAAAATGTTGGTAGCAATATTGGGGGAGCTTGGCTCATTATTGTGAGACTCAAGCCCCCAAACAACCCCTTGCCACCACCACTGCCACTATTGCTCACCCTGCTCATGTTTCAACCTTTCTTCAATGGCTCAAATCCCTAGGTCGTCTCCAGTGGATTACAGTACCTATAACTATCTGCTCTAGTAACACCATTCATCTAGTCCTCACCTCTGAACACGATAGAATTGTAGACATGCAGTTCTCTACCCCTCTTCTACACATCCCTAAAGTATTTTCATATTCTTTGAGAGTACCTCCGCCCAACAATCTAAAATACATGTTTTATGTCATAAAGGTAATTATATGACTCTTAACCAGGCATTGAATGACATTGATTTTGCATGTGAATTTTGTCTTAAATCTGCAGATGAATTTTAGTGGAAATTATCAATCAATTAGTTTTACTTTATATACCAATACATATATTGACTGGCAGTTCTCCTCTGCTTCCCTAAAAGACTATCAACATAGGACCTAATAAGGAGATGTATCAGTTATATATTAATATTATATATAACTTCATATCAATCCCACATGTTCATCACACATGTTCTCTCTGTTTCAAAAAATAGCTCCACCTTACAAACATATGTTCCTTCCTCCTCCCTATCTGATATCTCAGGTCCTTTCTATACACCCATATTAATCCCCTGGCTTCTGACCTCTGTCCCTTGACCTCTCCCTCTCCTGACCTCAACTTCTTAAGCACATTTAAGCCACGCCTTCCCTACTAAGCTCCGCCTCCATACATCTTAAAAACATATGTTTCCTACACACAGAGCCTCACTCATCATTCAGGCACCATTCACTCACTCTCGGGCATTCAAATCATCTACGTTCGACAGGTCTCCACTATAGCCTACTTCACCCACTTGTAATCGACTTCTGCTGTACCACGAGAAGCTGAATATACAAAAAAAAAAAAAAAAAAAAAAAAAAAAAGCCACTGCATCCTCTTTACTCCCACGTAACAATTACCACTAACACCCCACCAAGGTTTACTCCAGTTGCCACCACTCAACCACAGCTACCATAAATACCTTATAACACTGTCCCATATTCTGGACTGGTACAGAGATGCCACAATGCTTGGACTTAATATAAGTCATTTTGGCTACCTCATGGAAGAAACTCTAGTGCAACTAATGAGGTCCTGTCAACCTTCCAAGAATTAAATTCCTAGGATAGAAATTAGGCCTAGCAATCTCAAAAGCAATATGAAGCATCTTTAATGAACAGTTTTGTAACCAAGCCCAAGTTGTTTCATTCTTATAATAGGAACAAGGAAGTAGGACATCCTACAACTGGCCCATTCAAGAATGATTTTGGAGATGTTTATTCTTCTAATAAAGAAATGGCTGAACAGTTTACTAATGTCTTTTTCATCAGTATTTCCTTTGGATATGACAGTTGTTGCTGAATCTCTGAACAGTATGAATTCCTCCAGTAGTATGGAACCTAACTGACATCCTTGTTTAGTTAAACATTGTAGTAACTACCTTGGAGCTCCATGCCTGTAAAGCTTATTCTGGTAATAAATTCTGGTGGATAGTCCTAAAAGATAGTTAACAAACAACAGCATTAAAAATTTCATTATTTCTAAATTCTGGTAAGCAATATGCTAAGTTCCTGTGACCCTACAGCTAAAACTCTAAAGAAAGTTCATAAGGCTATGAATATGGATTAGATTCCAGCACATCTAATCCATTTAATTTCGGTTGTTGGTCAAGGCAACAGCCTTCTCTCTATGTCATCTCAGTCAGAGGCTTAATCTATATCTATCTAAATGTGGACGACAGTCCTCATTTAATAAGAATCCTTCATTTCTCTTGCCTCTTCCCTGACAGATCTTCATCACTTAGGGAAGGACACCAAACACTGAGTGGACATGATAACTTGCGTTACAAGATCTCATACAACTTTGCACACTTTCGTCGGCGTAACATTTGCCACCACCCAAATTAACAGTGAAGTCCGCAGATCAGGCAGAACCAAATATCAATTATTTGAGTGGTTTGCTGCTGCACGTAGCTTTGATTCACTACAAAACACATAATCAGGTGATCCGCGTCAAACTAGAATAGGCAGTAAACTCTGTCTTCCTGGTAACCTTAACACTACAACAAGGAACACAAGGTGTCCGAACTCACCTGGGGGCGGCGTCCCCGCTGGGGCTCACACTCCGCGAGGGCTGGCCTGAGGCGGGCTCCAGGCGGAGGGTGGTGCCCTTGAAGTCATCAATCGGAACATCATCCAGGTTTTCTTCGCCAAGCGGGGAGGCCATGGCATGTAAACCAGTGTCCGTATTGATTAGTGCAAGGCGCCGCCCCCGGCCACTACCTTTCCCGAGACGAAAATCTGAACACACCAATCGTGGCCGATCCTTCCTCCAGGCACACCGACTGTGTCAACTTCTCGACATCTCATGCACACACTCAGCTACACAAGTCTCCCCCACCACTACACAAACACAAGTATTTATATTTTGATATGTATACACAGCAAATTTTAATTCTTATTTTTATAGCATGAAGGATATATCAATACAGCTGTGGGTGCAGCCAATGGCGCACCTGGCGGTGGTGACGTACAGATCGCGGGAAGCAGCTGACTGATGACACTCAGCTGATTGGCCTGCCGTGTTGTCCAATACACGATAAGAAAAGCGTCGCACTTTTCGTGTTCTGGGCCGGTATTTATAGAAATGTACTTAGCATTTCTCAAAATATTGACTTAACCAAGTCAT
Source organism: Callinectes sapidus (assembly GCA_020233015.1). Classification (NCBI taxonomy): domain Eukaryota; kingdom Metazoa; phylum Arthropoda; class Malacostraca; order Decapoda; family Portunidae; genus Callinectes; species Callinectes sapidus. Next base: position 11,319,861 of record CM035193.1, read on the forward strand.
GGCCGGTATTCATAAAGTCTTAGCGTGACGAGTAAAAAAAAAAAAAAAAAAAAGTGACGGGCGGACTAAGCACATCTCAGAAAATTACTCAAATCCTTAACTCTGGTTTCCCTTCAAAACGCATAAATCTTTCGACTTTTACTAGAGATTTCCGTGGAGGGGAACAACTCAATGAGTCTTAAGGAATTTTTATCGGCCCACCTAGTGGGTTAAAAAAAAAAAAAGCAAATATTTTTTTCTATGCCCAAACCAACAAAAGAATTCCATTACAAACCTGTTATATGCAGCCTGTGTTGCATTTCGTGGCAGATCAGGGGGTGAGCAGCCATCATTTGCAGGGATAGCCACAATCAGCCAGTAGAGGACATCCTTCTATGTAGGTTGTGAGGGCCCAAATCATCACCACAGCATAACTGCATTTTTCCAGTTGCTAGATATTGGAGAGTTACCAATACCTTCCTCTCTGGGGCGACCGCATAGTTCCACTCAGTGCGGCTATGTAGCTTGTCTCTCACCAAATTAGTAACAAAAGCAATGCCTTCACTGTCCAATCGGTACCTCTTGAGTTAAGCATCATTATAGATACCCAGAATGTTCTTTTGAAATTGTCTTTTATTGTGTTAAAGACATGTTTACTAATAGATCTGTTCCAATACAAGTGTAAGTAATGTAAGTAGTCTAAAAGACCATGACATACAAGGAAATACAGGGAAAGCAAAATATAGACATTCGCGGCGATGGAAAATGTCAGTAATAAAAACCATTATTAAAACGGTGTGTAATTGCTGCATACTACTATTATGATATAATCTTTATAGCACTCATTTTTCTTATCTATGCAAGACATGATTTACAGCCTGTGCCATTACTACACAAGTGATGGGCTTCACTCCTCTTTCACTAATTTATATTGATGTGTTGGTCTTGTCTAATCTACTCAAATATAAACACCCATTCCAGATTACTCTCTTTGTGGAAAGGACTTCTTGGATATGCCAGAACTCTCTCTCTCTCTCTCTCTAACATGCATGGAATGGATACTAAGTGATGTTCCAAGACCCTTGTAAAGCACGGATATATATATATATATATATATATATATATATATATATATTGCTCAATAGCAATAACAGGTCATTAACGTTAATCGAATTCAATCTTTAACCTTAGTGGGCAAAATCTTCTTGCCCATTAAAGCTAATGGCCCATTATCGCTATTAAGCAATATATATATATATATATAT
>CM035193.1:11321204-11435569 GCA_020233015.1 Callinectes sapidus
TATATATATATATATATATATATATTACCCTACTTTACAAAGGTCTTACAGCATTGTTTCTTTTCTTTATATTACATAATGAATTATTAAGAGCACTAATAGTTTGAACACAAGGCACAAACTTCTATAGCTCCAACATACAACAGGAAAATATCACATATCAAAATGCTTGATTCTAAAATTTGGATGATCAAAAAAAGCAAATCATCATTATCATTCCCATTATACCATGCTTGACTTCATAGGAGAGTATATGCCACATTGGTGAAAATCATGCAACTCTTGTATTACTGTAATAAAGATTAATAATGTACTAAAATAACTCTCCTTGGGTCATTGTAACAAAACATGTAGTACAGTACAAATGAGCATAAAAACACTAGCATCATAGATATACCTTACATATAAATAAATGCCAGTCATAGGCACTCTTAGCAATAAAGGTTATATATCCTTTAATATTTTTACAACACAATGATGCATTAGTGGCCACTGATATTTTCTACAGAAAACCTTTCACTTCTTAAAATGTTTCATTATATCAGCACAAAATTTCTTTAATATAAAGATCATGCACTGACTCAAATTCTTGATATGTAGTAAATAAAATCACTACAACACCAGTATTTTTCTTGAGAGAACATAACCTACAGGTTTACACCTATGCTGGGATTTCAGATATAATAATTTATAAATACATACAGTTGTTACATATCAGTGAATGTGTTCAAATGGATGGTATCAGTGCAAATGAAAGACACAATGTTAGTTGCTTAAAAACCTTTCTACACAAGAATGGAACGAACCATAACTACATATGCATTACTTAATACATACATAAGTATAAAAGAGTAGAATATGACTAAGTGTTTTCTAAACAAAGACTACACCTCGAGTGGGGAACCTCATCAATTCCCGATACAACTATTTGTATGCAAAATAATAATCAATCATAATATGATTCGCTAAAGTGTCGAACAGACTATGAAATGTCTCCTTAATTGGAATGAAACTAGAAATTCCTCAACACAACTTTTTGCCTTACTCTATCTCCTGCACCAGTGAAGTAGACCACCACCATACACATACACATGTAATTTAATGACAAGTTATGCCCACATCATCATTGACAAGAATGAAATATCAAAGTTATGTAGCCACTCCAATGCTTTAAGTGGTAACAATGCAACCTAGTCACACATGCAGTCTAACAAATATCTCTTCCAGCCTATTACAGTCATTTACCACTAAATGCTAATTCTGAATGCTCATGCACTCATAAAATTTAGCCATGTTACTGAATAGCCATCTGTATAGCCAATCAATACTTATTTTACTTCTTGAAGAGTTTAATATGAATGCATGAGTTGATTCTATTATGTGAAACACTAGTTTGATAATAATTCAAACAAAATACCTTTAAAGCTAATCTTGTTGAACAATCATACTTGAGTAACTTTTGGGGGTTTCCTTGAAACAGGATAAAGATCACACCCTCTCTACCCTGTATGTTATATATATATATATATATATATATATATATATATATATATATATATATATATATATATATATATATATATATATATATATCACATACTTTTATCCATTTAAGATATTATATGCTGACATAAACCCCTGTGTATTCAATTATTGGTTTAGTTTGGAAAAAAACATTTTTACATTATTATACATCTAGTATATATTTTTGGTTTCTACCTTCCTCTTATTCTGCTACCATCCCCAATTAAAAGTTCTCTGTCCATATGTTCCACTCCACTTTGACATATTTCACTTACATTTTTCCATTCATTTCTAGCAATGGACAATTTTCACTGTTTCAGCAGAAGAGCTCCCTTTTTGTTTGGGAACTTGCTTTTGTAGAAACAATATCTTTGATTCATGACTTTGTGTGTGTGCATGTTTTGTGACACAACATAAGTACAATCCATTATCATGCATTGTTAATATTCATCCAGCCATTCATGCTACAACACAGCCTTAATCTTGCACTCAGTACAATAAGCTGGCATACCAACAAGGAACCACAGGCATCATGGAGGTATAGGTTACATAACATGATTTACAACACTTTAAGAATAACAATGTTTACTAAAAATAAATTTATAAAAAAGATTAATATATCACTTCTTTTCACATTAGCTATGAGCTTGTGACCTTGGTATATAGCACAAAACATTAAAATGACTATTATGATTTTATCATTATGAAATACAAAATATAAAACCAGAAAAAAAGCTAACACAAAATAAATCATTTTCGATCGTCTTCTTTCCATTCAATGACACACAGACTAAATCAACAATCTGTATGATCTGGAAAATCTCCAATAAACTATTACTGGGCACACACTGTACTCTTGTTCTATTACATTCAATGTAAAGTTTTGTGAATAGGATAACAGTATATCATGGCAGAATGTTACCAAATTTACTTTTGACTAAAACAAGAGAGATCACACAAAACCCTTGACCAAAGTATAATGTTACTCTTACTTTTAGTTATACAGACAATGTAAATATTTCAACTTTAAGTATGGCTCTAAATGATCAATGAAATCGACAAATGAATTCAAGATAGTGTGTGTGTGTGTGTGTGTGTGTGTGTGTGTGTGTGTATCGCATCAGTAGTGTGAATCTGTTATCCTATGTAATATGGTACATTTTTTTACACAATTTCCATAAATGCACAGGTCTTAAATAACAAGGGTTAAAATACCTTATGTATGCAAAAGGGCTGACTATCTTTATCAATGTACCAATACCAGGATAGAAGCATATCAAACTTTGTAGATGATTAAGATGGAAACACATAGTATAATGTATCCTAATACATCTTCTATCAGTACCTCAAAGACAAGGTGTTATTGTTAAATAAGTAAAAGCACCAAATAATCTAACAAAGTTAAGAATGCCATGTACTTACCAAGGCTCTAGTCATATAAACATTTGTAGTCATTAATTTTAGCTCAGATTTAGTCACTTGAGGATGTACTAGCAACAGCATTTTCTTTAGGACTTTCTTCTTTTCTCTCTTCCCTTTGTTTTTTTTGTCTTTCAGTCTTGATGTGATCAGTCAAAATATCAACATAATACTCTCCAAATACAGATCTGTTGTGAGTTACAAGATGCAACAGAGTACCACAGATGTTAGCTAATTCTTCCTGCAGGGTGGAGAGGCCAGGTGGCATCTGGACTGGGCGTGCAGTAGGTGAGCCCAACAGGGTGGCAAGGAACTCCATGGAACGTTTAGCTGAATGGGAAATATTACAATTAGTTTATGCTTAACTAATTTCAATTATACAACAAGCAGACAATGAAATTAAAACATGTAAGAAATAAGGAGCACAGAATGTCTTGCATATTACTTACATCCCATAATAACAATGGATCCAGTTACAGGTCTCAATAAAACACAAGTACTCACATATAAGAGATCTGATGCGATGCTCTGGATTCTTGATTTCTAACACCTGTGCTTTCAGGGCATTCTTAGCTGATTGAGGGAGTTGTGGTTTCTCATTCTCTGTGAGATGATCTTCTACCTCCTTTATAACTTGCTCTGCCAAATTGTCCATCAGAGCTAATGTTTCACTGTAAATGAAGATCATAAAAAATTACAATGAAATGATGAAGTAATGTAACATCCATTTCATTGTACCATTAAAATATGCTGTATAAAGAGGTAATAAAACATATATAAGATGGGATGAAAGTAGATACAGCCATTCAAGGAAGCTTCCCTAACTTTTGGAAAAGAAAAAATAAAGAGCTGTGAATACTTAGCTTCAAAGTATATCTTTTCATTTCATATATCAACTGATGACCTCTTGTCACACATACTTTCCAAATTATTGCTTAACCCAGAAGAGCCAAGCAAAACTTACCTGTCTGATAATGCTGGATCTAGAATGATACACAAGTTACGCTTTAACTTCAACTTAAAGGCATCAGGTTGTGTAATCATTGGGCCAACAGCAGTGAATGTCACAAGAAGCACAGACCCTAAGATGCAAACTTGGCTTAAACGGTCTCTTAGCTCCAGTATTCTACTTCCATCTAGTACCACAGTCTGAAAATAGGTATCATTTTTTAATAAATACTGAACATATTCCCACTTTCATCTCTCTCTCAAATTAATTCAGTGATAAAGGTTTCACTTGGATGAAAAGTGTTTTGTCTTTTCTCAGATATAAGTGTTTTTGCTACTATATAAGAATTACTCAGACAATTAGTATCAAATAGATAATAATATGTACCAATATCCATCATTGTTTGTATCACAAATGGCTCCTTGCAAAGCTGATAAAATAACAATGAATTTCATGTACTGTTAATCTACTTCACCAGGTTGAAAAACCTAAAAACTAATGGCAAATGTATGATGCATCTTCCCTGTCAATAGAATGACTCACCTCAGGCAACATTTTTTCATCAGGCCAGGAGAGGAGCTCCATATAGGCTCGATTAATGACTGAATTCACAACTCCTCTTATTTCCAAGTCATCAGGTACTGTCAAATCTTCAGGCTTAACATGACCCAACAGCCATGCTCTGGTCAGCTCCAAACCGTCATTCTGTGTCTTCAAATACTCTGCAAACTTCTTTTTCTCATATGTCACACTCTGAAATTATAAATGCATATCATCATCTAAAGTTTCTCATTATTAGTGTAGAAACTTATATGATTTTTTAATTTGACACTACCATAGTGTCCATAATAGTAAAAAGAATATCAGTATCCATCATGACTTTTGGCTAACTCTTTTATCCTTTCAGGGGACTGGCAATAATAGTGAGATTTTTGTTTTCTTTGTTTTTGTCACATCACCCTTGGTCAGCTTCCCTATCTTACATTGAAAGAAACATAAAAACAAAAAACAAAAAAAATGTAGCATAATACATCATGATGTCTGCTGTGCTGAGCAGAGCAGCATATTATGCCCAATCTCACTTTAACTTATAAAACTATATTGTTACTAAATAATTTCACATAAAGAACAAAATTCTATATTACTGCATAAGCTACACAAAGATTTTCATTTTAATTATACATTAAAATAAGTAGCAACCTGAGCAACAATGTGTGGCCTAATCTGCTGAATGGTGAAATTTGCCATGTCCAGACGCATCAGATCTAGAGTCTCCATCACTCCTCGGAACACTGACAGAACATCGCTCTCCTTCATCAGGTTCCGGATTGTCTCATCCCGTACTGGGGCACACAGGCGGGTCATTATAGACAAGACATACTGTGAATACCTGAAAAATAAGGAAAATACTGCTGATACTTTTCTCATATCTTCTTTCAATAACTATTTATTTTGAGAAATAGTTGGGTGTGACAGAAAATACAAAAATCAGTAAATATAGATCTTTAAGTTTTGCAGCATTTTGTATGAAAAAAAAAAAAAAAAGCAATCCAAATTATTGATGAAATTAGTTTTGAGTAGAAAAAATAATACACACTTACTGGGTAAAATCCAACACTCCATGCTCAGCTTGTTGTTTAATAAGATCCACATCCAGCGTTTCTGAAATCTCTTGCCGCAGCCTGGTATGGTGTGGGAGAGTGATATCAATCAGATTGTCTCTGACCTCCTGTAGTAGAACTAATGCTTGGTCATAGCTGGGGGGATCTTGAGCCAACTCTTGTGATAAGTGGTCCCAAAAGGCTTTATGCATAACATCTTTTACCTGAAAATTAAACAAAAACTATGGGTAGATGTTGGCCTTCTGCTCTCGCTAAACAGTAATGTCAAGACCCCTCACCTTACATTTCACACTTATTCGATATTAAGTGAGCAGGGCTTCCTACACACACACACACACACACACACACATATATATATATATATATATATATATATATATATATATATATATATGTGTGCGTGTGTGTGTGTGTGTTCACTTTCTCCCCACCTCATTAAAGATTCAAAACAAATATTTCTTAATTGAGGTGAAAACACTAACCTAAACATCACTGGAATATAGATTGTTCAAATATTATAATCTTACAAGAATTACAATGTATACAGTTAATGAAAACTGGTAATAATGTTTTAGTTAATCCCTGGGTAAATTTATAGGTATAAAATGTAAAGCCATGGCACAGAAATATGTACTACAATGTCTTACCTGCTTTTCTATACTGTTGTCTGGGGGGTCAAATTTTTCCAGCTTGAAGTTTTTGTCAACTGCTATTTCGTGAGCAAGGACCATATTACTGACACCCTTTGCTGCTTTCATAACTTCTTCTAAGGACATAAACTTTGGTGGAGATGCTGCCACTCCAGGAAACAGAAAATTTTGGACTGGAGAGGAATCACTTATCGTCCGCTGCCTAATAAATTAAAGAAAATGCCAAATTAAATGATAAAATACACATGGTAATTTGTAAAAAAACAATATCTACTTATCTCATGTATAGATAAGATATATTTTTACAAGATGTTAAATTTGTTGGCCTTCCAATCAAATCAAAATCCTAAACTCACACCTGTTCTTTACCAGATAAACAAAGGTCTACTGAATTATAAAAGAATTACAAAAAAATGTAGGAAGATCAGATAAAATGGTGAAGGGCAGAGATAGATGTCCAAATAATTGCATGGAATATTTTTCATTATAACTAAAGAGGGAAACATGACACAATGAAATGTTCATCTGTCATGAATGTGATGCACATATGCAGCCTGATCAATACACAAGGTTGTTCCCATTTGTAACCATACCACCACATTTGAAAAGGCAATAACATCTCAGTGCATCCTATACAATATACAAGTTCTTTAAAAAATGTGAAAAAAGTAAGTGCCATCCAAATCTAAACACTCATTTAGGGATGAAGTTTCAATAAAAATCTCATGGAAGAATCATAAAAGACCTCTTTTCTTTTTAATCACTTAATTGCTTGACAGATTAAACAGCCCCGGTCAAAATTTTCACAGTCCTCTTCATTTTAGTTGGTGGTCAGAAGTTTGAAATAAAGTCCACACTTGTCTCTCAAGTGTAATAATGAACATTGTTATGTACATTATCCACTGCTGCTTATATTCTGGCATTTGTTTTGTGTCAAGATGCCCTTCAAACAAGACAAATGTAAACATGTAGTATAACCACTATTTCACTTATTTAGCTTATCATGTCACATATAGTATTTATATACAGTACTTATTGTACACAAGTATTTTCAAGCAACAAACCCCTCCCTTTCCCCTTTTAATCCGTTAAATCAAGGATCAAGTATATTGATATGGTGGTGGTGGAATAATCATGGTCAACCAGGTCTATTTAGGCATTGGTAATTATGGGTTGATAGAAGTATCAAAATACATCCAATATTAAAAAATACAAAGAGGCCTAGAAATACAAATAACGCACCTTTCCAGGTGATCATGCTCAATCCAAGGCCATTTTGCTCACTGAAATCCAAGGCTGTTTTGGCAAAGGGCAATTTTAACTGGATACCACTTAAACATAAGAGGATTTCTTCATTAACATCTGGAATGAAGGATCTTGCCAATTCACTGTGAAAAGCACTCAACCTTACCTTTTGGTTAGTTCTGAGCTTGGGCTTTTACCATTTTCTGAGGAGCTTTCACTACTAATACGTGCCCTTGCACCTTGAACTGGTATTCCTTGACGTTCATCACTTTGTTTACTGCAAGTATCAAGTTCACTTTCAGTATCACTTCCACTGGACTTTGCCTCTGTCCCTGAGAGAGGTTTCAGATCGTCATCAATGCCATGTTCCAGAGGGTCAGGAGTGGTTTCCCCAGAGAGAGGCTTTGGTTTTGATGTAGAGTCAGAATCTTCCTCTTCTCCCAAGGCCATTTTCTTCTTGACAGAATGTCCTTTGGTTATTTCTTCAGTACTCCCCATCCTGTATTTTCTCTATTGAGATGTAATCAATATATCTGAAAAAAATTCAAGGTCATGAGCAAGAGTTAAGAAACGGTATCTCTAGTACAAATATGATCACTTTGTTGTAAAGTTTCCATTGTAAATATTAAAGAATATAAACAAATAAGTAGATAAATAGCAAATATTTCTTGAGATTTCAAAACCAAATGTTTGGCAATTACAATACCTATGTTTTCACTGTCTAACAAAGACAATAACATTCAAAGTATGAACTATTAATGTGTAAAAATCATTCATTTGTGGTCTGTAACAAAGATTTGTTCATAGCATAGCTAGTGCTTTTGTTGCCTGGAGCTCCCTTAAGTTTGCTGCCACTTCCAGAAGTAATACATCAAAATGTACCTTAAACCCTTAAAGTTCATATATATATATATATATATATATATATATATATATATATATATTCAAACACAATGAGCTATATTTCACTGATTGAAAATTGAATTAAATCCTTTAAAAGGAAATATTCAACAAATTATCATCTCCTTGCAAGATATACATTTACAATTTAAAATTAACTGTGAGTTGTCTACAAGCATCTAGACAACTGTGTGTTAAGAACATGGGCCTAGGTCTAATTACCAGTAGCAAGCAAAAGCTCAATAAAGTATGACTGACAACAGTGAGACTCATTAATGTCAATTATACAAGACCAAAAGTGTCCCCCAAAAAGTGTTATCTGGAGCATACAGCCCCCCAGTAGCTCATCAACACTAATGGAATAAAGACAAGTGGTTTCACTATGCAAACATACATTTACAAACAAATGTAGTTATTATAATTCTGTACCTAATAACCTAAACTCAAAACATTACTTAAATACGATATATACTGCTTCGATCTAAAGGACATGCTTTCACTTCCGTAGAGAAAACGGAGAAAATATACCAATAACTTATCCAGGGCTAACTGTACGCCCCGTAAATCAGTCAAAGCAATGTATATCTTGAGTCCTGATAACAGCAAGGAGACACATCATAAACAATTAGCTGCCTGCACCACCACAATGAGAGTGGCTCCGGCCCTACGCCGTTTCTTTACTCACGAACCTTGAGCCAGTGACCCCGGGCGATCGATTGTGCATTCTTATCCACATTTAAACAGCTTATCTACGCATCTTTTGATATATTCTTGTATACTGGTTCAAGTCCATTATCTTACCTCTTGTTCGAAGGTACAAGACAAAGTTTACAAATGAGAGACTTGGAGATGAAGAGTCTTTCACTCAAGGCACCTGCTGGCACGTCTTCACTCCTTGTCGCTTGGCGTCGCTGTGGTAAATTACCACAGCCAGCGTGGACCATCAGCTGTTCCGTGTTTACAGGTATGACGTCACAACCAGACTCTCATTGGTCCTTTTCACCTCTCACATGCTCGCCTATTGGTCGACTTCCAGCTGAGAGCATTGGTGCCGCTGTATCACCGCTTGGGATTTAAAGCTGCGGTGCCACATCTATAGCTTGACACAAACCACGCAACACTTGCCAAAGAAATGTTAATCTCTCACACCTTCAATGCATTTAAAAGTTCTTTTGAGGTAACTTATCAAGTGTTCTGGTAAGAAGGAGCAAGATATACGCCACACGTCATTAAAAATGTACGTGTGTTGCAACGTAATAATGCAAGTGCTTTGTCTTGAAAGGGTTGAGAGCGTGGAAGCTTCTACCATGTTCTAGCATTCTTCCCTCCACACTTTCCTCCTTCCCATTTCTCTGACTCACTGGTTTTCCTATTATCCTTATCACTTCACAGAAAATGCAGTTTACCTTACAGTAAACATAGTAAGTTTTAGAAGAATCCCCAAGTATACATCCATAAGTACGTTTGATTGACAAATCCCTTAATCTCTAAACTAACACTGGCTACTTGATAACTTTGGATATATAGAAGCATATCCAATCTCATGTATAAAGATAATCAATAAAATGGTAGATATTTTTGTAACTACGCACGTAACCAACACCACTACCCCTCCCACATTATCATACCTCGAACTCTCAACGGCTAGCACTGCCACCATTCACCAGCCCACGCACTCTTCCACGTGATAACATATCTCCGCACCAACCTTTACCTGCCTTCACGTGGATTCTCTATGTTACACTACACGTTAAGCCAACCCCTAACGTCTTCGTCACCCTGCCACCACTTTTCTCTCTGCAAGGTAACAAACAACCCAGCACACATCCTGCAGCGCCCCACCCACACCCACCAACATCCACCCAGCCGAGCAGACCCATGCTAACCCCATTATACTGATTCCATACACACTCCATCGATATATTGCATCATATCATGAGGACATTCGTTTTGATAATATTCAGGAATCACATAGACTGTATTCCGAAAATCGACGGATAAAAATTTAAATCCGATATCCCCGCACAAAGTGAATTACGTGATAGAGACGCTCACTCATGAACAACAAACTGTGGAGAGCCAGAGGGGCGTCAGGTAGCGTGAAGCAGTTGTATTGAAAATTCTCAATTTAATTTGAGGCTTGCAGAAATAGGCAGACCTAGATGACAATAATAAAGAAAATGTTGATAGCGTGAGGCTCAGTTATTCTAGTGTGTGTGTGTGTGTGTGTGTGTAGTTGTGACATACGGGAGGGAAGCTAAGCTCATACTGTCCCGTCTCCATAACTATATTTATCCAACTTTTCCTTAAAAATGTGTGTGTGTGTGTGTGTGTGTGTGTGTGTGTGTGTGTGTGTGTGTGTGTGTGTGTGTGTGTGAAGATGAAAACTGCTTCTCACTTTCATACGAATGCGGTACATAACCATGAGAAGGGAAGTTTCATAAAACTTAAGTCAACGAGTGAAAAGATCTCGTCTTTGTCAGGAATTGACGTCAGTGGAAATTCACAACACGGAAAACAGAACATGCCATAGGTGGAGGACAAAAAGATGCTACTGAAAAAGTACATAACAGGTAAGGTCACGAGTGAAGGTGGTTGGCTCTTCCTTGGTCCTTTAGCGTGAGTGAGTCTGTGTCATTCATCCACTTCCCCGTACTCCATTCACACCACAACACAGCACACATGCCTTACTTAGCCACACACACTAACACTACGCTACTGTCTACGCCAAGAAATTAAAGAAAGCGTAAATATTTATGTACCCTGTCTTCTCTATTCCCGCACCTGTCTGCAATAGCTCGGCCTCGTCGTTAGCAATATAGCAGAATATGTTCTCTCAGTATTGGAAAAGAAGGCTGCCAACATTCGCACGCTGGGAGGACTTGGGGAGAAAGGCCCTTTGAGGTTTTACTTTCCTACCGGTAACCCCAAGGGAGGTGATCATCACGCTCTGTTTCCCCGGGAATTTTGCTGCCGCGTTGTGGATTCTGTTACGAGTTGCAGCACTCTCCCACTACCACCGTGTCTCTTTGTCTAATTCCCCTCATTCCAGTGATGGGTGTCTTCTCAATATCAGATAAAAGAGTCGAATTCCACGACGAGAAGAAAAGTAGGTTAGGTAGAGGGCGTCACACTGATGTAAAAGTTTAATGGCAAGACTTCGCGGATCAAACAAGAGCGATTTATAGTTCAGTTGTTATGTCACTGATTAGAGCATCCTTGATCCTGCGCACTCCCCACTGCATTCACCGCCTCCTCGCTTCTCCCACGCTCCACGCCTCTCATGTCGCCACTCAAGAGCACACTTTCCAGGTTATGGAAAGCTACAACTGCTCTCTCTCTCTCTCTCTCTCTCTCTCTCTCTCTCTCTCTCTCTCTCTCTCTCTCTCTTAGTTTGTTGGCATGGTGGCGAACGTTCAAGAACAATGATTAGTCATCTACTGTACACCTGGTGTTGTTTTTGTTGTAGCATGTACTACTACTACTACTACTACTACTACTACTACTACTACTACTACTAATAATAATAATAATAATAATAATAATAATAATAATAGTAATAATAATAATAATAACAACAACAAAAACAACAACATCATCAACAACAACAGTAGTAGTAGTAGTAGTAGTAGTAGTAGTAGTTGTTGTTGTTGTTATTTGTGTTGTTTTTGTTGTAGCATGTCTTGGCGTGTTAGTGTGCGTGCAGTGTGGCCTCTCACCTCCATCACAAAACAACTAATACACTTCCTTGCTCCCTCCCTGTAACTCTCGCCTCCAGTGAGTGCGTATGAGTTTTGTACGTTTGCCGACACTGCTAAATTCAGCCTCATGTTTACGTTAAAAGATTAAGTAAAAAAAAAAAAAAAGTCTTATGCCACTTACGTTACGAGTATTAGATATAAAAACTATGTAACAAAGAAATTATGCAACCACTGCCAGAAACCTTCCTCTCTTCTGCTTTAACATTTTTCTTTCTTTTTAATCAGGAGGGAAACTAACACAGAAGGATGCAGTTACTTATATACTGTTGAAGGATCAGCACGCGATCGCTGGTTGATTTTCAATGAGTAACAACGACTTATGTAACGGAAACGCTGCAACTGCTGAAGGTATTCCTCAGAATAGACACCATGAATTACTTGCTAATTATCTAATCTGCCCGTTCAAGGAGGCAGAAAAGTACGTATACCGATAGCTGCTGCAGAGCTGGACGAGCCGAGACACATCCACTGCAAGCGTATATCATCGTTGATGTTGACGGAAGGTATAACTCTGGCACCTGACGCCCCGATGGCCAATTCGCATACATAAATATTCACGTTATTAAGCCCATAAGGGGCGCTGGCTAACACGAGCGTGACCGAGATCCATATACACTGTAGTGGGGCAACGGGGCAGATGAGACGTCAGGTGGGGAAGAGCGGTACGCCAACGTGGTACGGGAGGGATGTAGGCATGGCACCGACGCCACTTCTCGGAAACTGTCGGCGAGATGTTGGCGTCATTCCAATGGGTGGCGCCAAGGGGGTCATTTCTGTGTATCCTAGAATGAGTCAGTCTCTCTCCACTGCTGCCTCGCCCTCAACAGCGTCTGTCAACAATTCTAAGTCTACTGTGCTACTTCAGATCCTTCCAACTCCACGATCTTACTTTCGTGGTAAGATAATTAAGAGAACATTATGAGCACAGCATCCTAACATCTCTGAATTCCCTGTGCCAATCTCAGACCACCGCCACACACTTCCTTGTCCGCATTCCCGGGAAACAACTTATTGCAGCCAGAAAGCGACATGTTATCGTTACCATCCTCACACCGTATCATGGCCGGCAGTCCTTGCTCACTTAGCGGGCTGCAGGACTTCCTTCTGTCATTGCTGCTGTTGCTATTTATGTCATCCCTCTAGTAGTAGTAGTAGTAGTAGTAGCAGCAGCAGCAGCAGCAGCAGCAGCAGCAGCAGCAGCAGCAGCAGTAGTAGTAGTAGTAGTAGAAGTAGTGATACCAAATATGTTACAATATTCATGTTAGGAAAGGTAAGAAAAAAAGAAGAAAAGGACGGTTGAGTAAATATAGAACCTCTAACTTGTCGTTCGTTAGTCTGTTAATGAACAGCTGGACGGTACAGAAATGCAGAAAGCGAAATGTGCGGCGACTGAAAGTATAGAGAGTTGGAAAGGAAAAGCCTACGAGTATATGTGGCGTGGATGAGAGGAGGAAGGGAAAGTAAGGTAGTTGGATGGGTGGGTGGGCGGGTGGGTGGGTGGAGAGTCCTGAAGGTCAACCCCTCCTCAGCTGTGAAGGTTGGCCACGACTAATGTCTAACGGGGATGACGTCACAGTATCGCGGAAGGGAACGACTTACCATAATCGGAAATGTTGTACATGGAGTTTGAGAGAGTACCTTGAGTTTGTCACCAGCCCCTTGTTGTTGAGGAGCAGGACACGAGGTGTGTGTGTGTGTGTGTGTGTGTGTGAAGGTAGTTCCAGTCATGTTGGTCTCTCGTCACGCTTGTTCACAAGGAAATGACGTTCACGTGTCGGTTCCGGCGAATACCGTGTAAGTGTTTAATGAGAGAGGGACACAAGATTGCCCGGGGTAACCAAGGCGCCGCCAGACATCAAGGAGGAAGAAGTGATTTGGCTGTCTGGCACCGGTGAGGGTGTGTGCCTATGACCCTTGGAAACTTGGCAACGTGTATCCAGGTGGGAATGAACGTTCAGTAAGATTTATGGTGCATACAAATGTGTAGTTGAAGGAAGAGAAATTGTCAACATTATCAACGTTAAACAAAATTTATGAGCACCGTGATTTGTCAGATATGGAATACGCACCGGAAAATAAAATTGTATTTTTCCTAGAAATGCAGTTAGGCAACCAATCTCTGAACAAAACAGAACAGAAGGAAAATAGGATAAAAAAATCCTTCAAGATTAAGGAAACAAGTCCACTCCATTATCATCTTCAAACACACACACACACACACACACACACACACACACACACACACACACACACACACACACACACACACACACACACAAACATCAAATAAGAGTCTGACTTCCACGCGGTAAAGAGGATATTACGGAATTAGTGTGTCTCCCTCAGAGCAACACCCTCGTCGCACTATAAAACGTACAAGGGGAGATTAAAAATAGCAATCCTTCCTCGTTAAAGATGCATCGCCCTCATGAAGCCTAAAAAACTCACTAGATCTTCATCCTTGAAAATGTACGTTACTCAAAATCTTACATGCTACCTAGACCAGTTATGAGTGTGAAGATTACATTACGTGTTCTACGGTGGACATGATTAAAGCAAAATACAAGCGTTATTCGACTAATTTTCTTTCGAGGTCAATCTTGGAAGGGGAAGAAGCATCACGCAGATCAAATTCCTGTAAATATCTCTAAAACACGCCTTCTTTCTGTCACTCTCTTTTCTTTCTTGAAAGAGGTGAACACAATTTTTTACGTATTCTTGAGATTCTTTACTAAGCTTGAAAATTTCGCTCTCTTTTTATACTAACAAGAAAAGCACCAGCACCAACACCAGCAACAAGTACAACAACAACTACTACTACTACAATAGCAACAACAGTAACAACAACAACAGCAGCAACAGTAGCAACAGCAACAACAACAACAACAGCAGCAGCAACAGCAGCAGTAACAGCAGCAACAGCAGCAGAAACAACAACAACAACAACATCAACAACAGCAGCAGTAGCAACAACAACTAAAATAGTAACAACAACAGCAACACAGCAGTAACAACAGTAGCAACAACAACAACAACAGTAGCAACAACAACAACAACAAAAACAACAACAACAACAACAACAACAACAACAACAACAACAGCAAAAACAACAGCAGCAACGCATACACAATACATGTATCTATCGACTTAAACGAATTCTCGCCATCTCACACTTTCCCTCTCTTGTTTCCCAACAGGTATAAAAAAAACAAAAAACAATTACGCAAGTTTCGATAGGTAACTCTTACAACACCACGTTAGGCTTCGCATCACTGCCTCGTACCCCTCCCTCCCCCTGCCTCATCATTCCAAACCTTCCCCATATAACCTCTCGTCACCGCAGCCTCCTTCACACACGTCTACATCACTTCTCCAGTTCGAGATACTTGATTTAACAATAGTCAATGGTTTCAAAATTTTAAGATTAAAAAAATAAATAAATAAACGTCCAAATAAATTATTAAAACAACAACGGAATGTTAGCAGCTAGGGCAAAAGAACACTCCATATGAGGAGCCAAAGGGAATGGATTCCTGTGCGTACCTAATTAAGTCATTGATTGATTGATACTTTGGACAACAATGAGGTCATATGATGTCATCCTTACATGTGGACCGCACCAAGAGATCGCGGACGTGAACATCTTTGCTGTCAGCGAGGAGGCAGAACACTGAAGCAAACCAAAAATTCCGAAGCGACTCACATCATAGTAACTCAAGTGAATGAAAACGAAAAGCACGCAGAGGTCAGCGAGGAAGAAGAAAACAAAGAAATGAGAGTGGGAACGAATTTTACGAGTGAGCTATAAACGTGGTGAATTTTGATTCGTACATTTTTCTGATATATTGAAATGAATACGTAATTCAACTCACCAGTACTTTCCGGTTGTAAGGTGTTAATGTGTAAAATATAAGTTCTGCAGATTCAGTGTTGCAGGGACACGGTGCACCGCACAGGCCTCGGTCACAAGCCACTGTCCTATGAGCACCGCAGCGGCGCGGCGCGTCAACTGTTTAAGGCCTTGGAACCTCCCACCGGGGTCCACACTTTTCTCAAGGCGGCTGCCGTCACAACAACAGTGCCATGACCCCGGCACAATGTTCTATTTGCCTGCGCACCAACACTCACACAACAGAGACGATAGGTCTGATTGTCCTACTTTTGTTTCCGCAGGAATATTGTCAGAAAACAATGTGGCACGTTATGGCGATGCACATCATGGGATCAGGATGTCCGCTTCACATTGGTAAGAGTGGTAAGCGGTAAGGAAGGACATGGCAGGGCTGCCAGAATAAGGTAAGCCACGTGTCTGTCTTGTTTGGCACTCTTGGCACACACTGGGGAAAACCCGTTACTGCTGGCACTGTGGTCTGTTCGACACAAACATGTGTCGTCTCGAACATAACTATGAACCCTTAGATCTTTGTTTTATCATATTTAAACAAGGACGGAATATCGGGTCGCACTTTTCAATATTTACCGAGTCTCATTACAAGACGACAGTGATGGCTGGGAAGGGGACTGGGCCATAAACTTTTTTGGGGTCACGAGGGTCCGAGTCTTGTGCTCTATGAACCCAAAACATGAGTGCGATTCCTGCTGACTGACCGTCTACAATTTCTAACCTTACTGACACCTAAAACTTATCAGAGAAGTTGGGTCACGGATTTAAATGACACACGAGGTCAGCATTTCATGACTGCTGACATTTGTCCTGCTTTAGTTTACAACTCGCTACACAAAAAAAGAGGAATAAGGAAAGTCCTTCCAAACTTGCGTCAATATTAATGAGTAGGGAGACTCATTTTGCAGCACGTAGTTTTTACGTGTTGGAAAGAAGCCAGCAAGGGCAACAAAACTGGGAAAAAAGACAAAGACAAAAGCTACAGACAAAGCTACTTGAAAGAATTCAAGTCATAGGAAGATCGGAATATATATATATATATATATATATATATATATATATATATATATATATATATAGATATATATATATATATGTGTGTGTGTGTGTGTGTGTGTGTGTGTGTGTGTGTGTGTGTGTGTGTGTGTGTGTGTTTGTTGTCAGTATTCCCGGAGAGAGAACAAAGGGAAGGGACAACCCGGATAGAACAAACCAAGTTTCCTTTCTTCCGCCAACAACGTCCGTCCCTCAACCGCTCCTTTGTTGCTGCTCTACGTTTTAAACTCACACAGTTTAGCGCCGCACCCTGCTGAGGACGAGTATGGGCAGCGGAGCTTGTCGTTAGTCGTGAACCGGTAAATTGCATAAACAGTTCAACACTGGATAAACGTACCTCAGAATCACGTGATTATTATTTTTTCTTTCATAAAAAATACACGCACACAAAAGGGAGACACAGATTTGGAGACAGCTCTTTTTCTCTGCTTCTGTTCTTTGTTCTCATTGCTTGCAAGATACCGCAGCCCTGTGGTGTTAGTGGCTAACCTGCAGATTAATGGCAAGGTGTGGGCGAGGTTTGAGAGGAGAGGAAGGAGGTGGCAGCGTAGAAGGAAGTGCGTGGGCGGACAGGTATGCTGTGCTGGAGGGTCAAGCGGCAAGGAATCCCGCCTGTATTCGTGCTAATCAACGAACCAATAAATGAAAAATTATGTTCATATACTCATCAGAACGGTTTCTTGTAGTCATCCGTCGCAGTGCAAGAAGGACAATGCTAAGGGTACCTGTCATGCCATCTACCTCGTTCCTCTCCCGGCCACCCATTGGGGATATAACGCTTCTGTCATGTATGCTGCCACCAAGGTCATGCTACAGGTGAACGGCTTGCCATGCGTCCCTTCACACGAATTTGTAAACACACGTGTACCCAAATATACCCGTCAGTGTCACTGAGACAAAGGCGTCCTACATAACGTCTTTTGTGATGACTTGTTATTCATTATTTGTGAAAAAAAGCCACGAAGAACCAAGAGAACAATATTTTACTTAGTGACATTTTGAAGCATCAGATTGTACCTGGAACAAGGTGGCGCTGACGGAAAAAACACGCTGAACCTGGCGCCCTTCCCTCTCCCAGCCTGCCCGCGCCTGTCCGTTGGGGCCGGTGAGTTCCGAAATCCTGCCGCCGCTGAGTCACGTACGGGTGGATGGGTCATCATCACAAAGGGGTTTGGTATTACTGCAGCAATAAATATTCTCTCTCTCTCTCTCTCTCTCTCTCTCTCTCTCTCTCTCTCTCTCTCTCTCAAAGCATCAATGGAACTCTTAACTTATAATGACGTGTGGTAATTTTTTACCTTGATGGATAAAGAGACATTCGACCACTGTCACCCAATTCATCTACCTAAGCACAGCAGTAAAATTTAGAGGACGACAACGTTTCATACATTCGCGTGGTAATAATCTTGTCAGCACGTATAAGTTGCATGGCGGAGGGGCAGGGGAAGGACACCTCACCTGCGCGTCAGTATAATGAAGCTCAGGCGCACCCATCGCATCACTCGCAACCTGGGCGTGGGGGTACAAGTAAACAAAGGAACCACCCACAAAGAAATTGTGGTGCTGATGACTGTTCACCACGCACGTGTCTCCTTTATTTTGGAGAAACCCTGTACTGATATGAGACGTCACTCTTCAATAGTTAATGAGTATTTCGAAAATGACGAGATAAGTAGGCGAGGGTCCGAGTCAGTGTCGAGTGACAAGGCTCAGCGTTCAAGGTGACGCAGCTGGGCCGGAGTGGCAACGCCCAAGACCAACGGCTGGCCCGAGCCAGCAACAAGGGCGCCTGCCTATCGCTCCACCGCCGTTCCTGAGTAGGATTGTTCCTACAAAGCTCGGCCTACCACTCTTGTGAGTTAAAAAAGAATTTTATAGACACATCAAACCGCCGTTCCTGAGTAGGATTGTTCCTACAAAGCTCGGCCTACCACTCTTGCGAGTTAAAAAAAAATTTAATTGACACATCAAACGCTATTTTAGCGCAAATCCCATCCCTTCGGCCCCTCTCACCTCTAGGACGAATCATACACGCGTTCCCCGCACGGAATATCAGATTGGGACAGACCCTGTGACCGCGGGAATAGGTGTTTCGCCATAGAGGAGAGTGGATTTTTGGCCTTCCCTCTTGCTTCATTTCACTCTTTTCACCGCCTCTGGGTGAGGGGGCTGGGGGACCTTAAAGCCCCCAGAACTCCTGAAGCATAGGCAGCCTGCGATGCTTTCAGGAAGCCCGTGATCGTGCGGGTCCAGCCTCAATAGCGGGGCCAGGTAAAGGCAACATTTAGCTTTTAAGAGGGCCTTCCATAACCTCTTAGGTTTTGTTTGATATACAAGACCTCTTAGGTTTGTTTGATATACATTCATTACGTGCCTGAGCACCATAGGGCCTTGCCCTATGGTACAAGGATGGCTGTCTCTGTCCCTTCTAGTAGCAACTGACTGAACCATAATCTCATTAATGTGAAGAGCATTTGGTGCAGTTCATGAGAACTATGCATGTTGGAATTTCAATAAAGAGGGATAGCTTTTGTGTTTCCCATTATACTTCTAATATTTGCATCTTCTACTCCAGGAATGTAGTGAGGACAAGAATATACCTTTGGCATTGAGCTTCCAGTATACAGAAATATTAAAATTTACTTATCAATAGTTTGGTACATTCCTTCACAGACTATGAAATCAAACTTCACTGGTGTAAAAAAAAATATACATGAACGAGGAACCTCCACCAAATTTTCAGGAGTATAATATTATTCTTTCCTTCTACCAGTTAATGCCTGACAAAAACTTGAATAACAAATTTTTGTTACAAGGTGCATAATGTTAGCACTTCCCCAACTTTGTTATGGGTCTAATTTCCTCCTTATTTTTTATACAAAATCTTGTGGTCAGGAGGCATTACATCTCAACTGCTATCCTAATACTTCTTTACAAAAAAAAAACCTAATTTCTTAAATCAACATCACTTTCCTGACTAGTATCATGTAACTTCAATCACATATCAGATAGGGTTTCTTATTGGGAACACAATCTCCATGATCTTACAGGACATGCTTCCTCTATCAATATAGAGCTTAACATCACACCTAGACTAGATACATTACAGTACGTTCACCGAGGCATGTGGAGCTGACCTTTGCCAGCAATTTGTCATCCCCACATGCCAGCATCACAATCATCTAACAGGTAATGCTGGCCAAGTGGATGAAGTCAATTTTTCATGTAAAAACTATGTAAAAATACGTATTTCCAGAAAATATAATAAAGTTGTTGAGACTAGTTAAATACATCAATCATCACTGTACAATATCAAAATACTACATAAATATCGCATACAAATACATATCTGTATATACACCTGACTGACATCCTCCTTATAGGAAATAACTGAGATCACCAACTAAACGTCTATCTAATAACAGATACACAGGAGGAAGCCCAGTGTCATCATTCTGTCCCTTTTAGTTATTTTTCATATACAACACACAGTAAAAATGTGGAAGTATAAGGTTTAGATTTCTATAGAATTTTTTTGCAATCACAGTGGATTTCGCTGGTGATCAGTAACAGCAATGAGCTGGTAGGATGCAGCACTAGTGTTATAAGGCAGACCCTTATACTGTAGGCATAAAACTTGTCTTTTATAATGCTGATGAAGATTATAATAAATCTGCATGTTTATAAAGCATTTATCTAGAAATTCATCTTAGCCAAGCACCACCCTCCTCTATAACCTAAATAAATAATTACAGCAATGACTTCAAGAAACTGGGAGTATGAGCTAATTAGAGAAAATAAATGATTACACAATGTAAACATATGTACTACAGTTCCCTGGCATTTTTTAAATTATCAATCCTGAGGCATAGTAATCGAGAATATGAGAATACATATTTGTATTTTACATGATAAAATGTGACCTAAAGGAACACCTGCAAAGACAGAAATCAGTTTGTAACTGCTTTTCATAAAATATAAAATATGAAAAATTCTATTTCCTTCTTATTTCTCAACATCTAATTTCTGTTTCTTTCTTGAGATGTAAAGATAAAAATGTTTACAGAAATAAGTTTTTAAGGTTGTTTAAGCTTTGCATTAATTTTCCATAACACTAAATGACGTGTACGTTCATAAGTAAAATACTGCTCAAAATCTGAAGGCAGTTCCTCAATAGTCCAATCAATGTGATCAGTCCTCTGAGAGCGTAGCCACTCCAGACCATCAAGGAAGTATTCATAACATGGAGCAACAGAGTCCATGTCCTCCATAGTGAAGACATACCTGCAAAGAACATGCATGACAGACAGAATTAAAGATGCCAGGTACGTTGGTCACATGCTCTTCTATAAGTCCATCAATCAATATTCACATCCTATGCATTCTTAGTTGATTGCACACAACAGGATTCTATAAGACTGCAACCAACTGCCATAGGATGAGAGAATTGGAAAACATAACTGAATGATAATGATGGCACCAAGCACATAGGTCATCCCTGATAATGAAGAAATCAAAATATAATGGTAACATCCCAAGATGAGGGGGAGAGAGAGACTTAACAGAGCTTCTATAAGTTTCATGTAAAGTTACCTTTTTTCAAGAGCAATGAACATGGTCTTGTCTGGCGGGTCACTCATGAGGCGTAGCACAGTGCTGAAGAATGCATCAGTCAGGGGATTGTTGTACACCACTGAGGGAAGAAACAAGACATGTATCATCACAAAACTAGTATGTCATTACAATAATCATGATCACAGCTTTATATAATTTGTCAAATCTAATAAAGTAGTAAAGTTCTAAACTGAAGAGGAGGGATTTTACAAAATAAAAAATTGCTTATCACAAGATATATAAATAAACAGACAGACAGACAGATGGATAGATAAATACAGATATAAGTAGATAGATTATAAATTCTACTAATTATGACAAGTTCCATACCATCTGCAGCCAAGATGACAGACACATCTTTGTTATTGGCTTGGAGATCATCTATGGTGCCATGGTTGTAGAAATCTATTTCTTTTACACAGATTTCTGCCTTCAGTACATCTTCATTTCTCTTCAAATTACGATGAATAAGCTCTAATATTTCACCCTTATCAACATCTGCAAATAAAAAGATGCTGAAGTATTGAAAACTTAACTAATTAACTAATATGTATGTAATGGTAAACATATTATAGGTATGTAAATCACAGAACTTTGTCAAGGAAGGTCCAATTGTTATCTTAGTTTTCAATATTTTGCTATGGAAATGTTTTACATTCTTTCAAAAGGAAGAAATATAATTAAAATATAGTCATGGCATAATTTTTTTACATATTTTAGGAACAAGAAGAGCATTTTCATGAAGTTTTTGTAGCTGAAAACTTAAGAAACTTAGTATTATTTATCTATCAATCAGTGTTTATTATAGTCTCCTACACCTACTGACTATTGCAATTTTACTATATAATCCAATTTCTATCAATAGTAAGATTAAAACATGACACACATGAATACTGGCATGTAACCCACAGGCAGGTAGTATTGCAACAGTGGATAAAAGCTAAAGACCCACAGGTGGGTCGTATCACACAGGTAACATCTTTGTTCCTAAAAACACTGCTTTATAAAAGCAAATGAATTAATAATCCCACCTGTTACAGTAACCTTAGTTGCCAGCATGGCTGCCACCACAGATGTGAGACCAACTCCTGAGGCCACTTCTAAAACATGCTTGCCTCTGAAGATGTCACTGTAGTGCAGGATGAAATCTGCAAGGAAAAGAGCTCCTCTCCACACCTGTTCTCCCACTAAGTCCAATGTTGTAGCATTTTGATGTTCTGAAACAAAGAAACAATATGTGTATGTGAGTATCCATAATCCAACTGATCCTTTTCTTAAACTCATTGATAGGACTGACTTTATATAAATGTTCCTTTTTACATTTTGACCAAACTGATATTAATACACTATTGATACATCTGCATATCACAAAACAGACAGCTGAATAAAACAAATAATCAAAAATCAATTGAATAGCATGTATGAAAAAAAACTTCAGCTGAGCTGAAAGAAGGTGAGGATCCTCTTCCTGTGGCTGGTTGGGAAAGCAAGGCATGGGACCCTGGGCTGGCTGGTGACAATTTTTTGTCTTCAACACAGTGAAAAGTAACATCTCCCACAAAGTAGGATTTTTCATATGATGCCTAAAAAGTCAGATCTGATCTTATGATTATTTATTAATACAAAACTTGAAAAACTATATAACTAAGCATGGAAAAAGTAAAGATGTTGGCAAAGAGGCACTGCTGGGCCATTCTTCATGAAGGAGGTCATTGCTTCATTTTTCTGCCACTAAATCTCTTTGTGTGCTGCTCAAGGCAGCTCGTTGTGACTGATAATGAAGTGCGGTTTCCAGGCATGAGGGGGGAAGAGGTTATTTCATAATCTGGTCATTTATCTCTGGCTAACCACTTCACTCTTTAATACCAAACATCCAATACCTGCACTTCACTTTTTAAGTAGAACACCTTCTCTGGAGTGTCCAAAACAGTAACACAATAATCATAGATGTTACGTCCTGTGTCCAACCAATAGTTGGTTGATTTATGTCTGCTGTCAAGTGATCTGAAATTGTCAACATGCTACTCATGAAGTTGTAAGTTTAATAGGACTTCAGTCAAGTGCAGTACAGATGACTATAATGTCTCTATCCAAGGACCAACATATGCATATGTTCCAAAAAGAAAGCTAAACTAAATGTCACTATCTAAGTTATTCCAAATGTATCCTACTACTCTACATCTAATTCTGGTCTGCTCTTCAGCTTCCATCACCTACGCTACACAACTACTGTATTTGAAAACTCTTAATCTTCTTCCTCTGTTTAACAACAATGTACAATTATTCTCAGCTTCATACATCGTTCTTACCTATAAGAACTACACCCTCCTGAAGGTGTAAATCCTTCCTCCTGGTAACCACAAGATCTCCATCTGAATCTACCTGGGGGCAAGAGTTGGGGCTCTTGTCTTGGGCTTGGAGATCAGGTGGGTATGCAAAGTCAAATCTTGAGAGCACCGCTGTCAAAAGTGAAGCAACATGTGTTACTAAATTTTTTAAGTAAGAAATCTATGTACATGAATGTATTCTTAAATTAATTTATATCAATACCTTCAGATTCCTGTTCTTTGTAACACATTCAAGGGTGAGACACAGACAAAAATTTTCTCAAGCATCTCACCCTTGCACACTTGTCTTTTCACAATTTCATCTTCCTTTTAATTATAAGCCATATCATCTTCAAAGTTCATAACTCATTTCAATAATTTGAGTTTTTATATAAAATAAAAAGTGTGTCTACTATAAAATCTTTTTCAAATATATATACATACATAATACTTTATAGTATAAAGCTTGCTACTTCAATTTTTTTTTAAATATACATGCTGCTTTATACTACACAGCTTAATGCTTCACTTCTTTTTATTAAGCATAAACATTTTTTAGCACATAACCTGTTACTGAATACTCCAATAGTATTTCTTAACTACTGAATACTCCAAGAGTGTTTCCTAACTACTAAATAGAAGTAAATAAAACACATTCAACTATACCATTGAATCCCTAACCTCTGGGTGAGACAAAATCTGTTTACATGTATGAAATGTGTGTGTGAACATATGCATCACATCAGTCCGGTGTATCAAAATAAAGTTAATTTTGAGTGGTAAACAATGACATCTCAAACAATATTCACTCACCTCCAAAATATGCAATATTTTTTCCTAACTATTAGCAACCGGCTAATGGTTTGACTATTTCAAAAAGCTGCCCACCATGTTCAAGAACTGAAGGGATAATATAGGTAGGCTTTTCTAGCCTGGATGCCATTGTAGCCTACCAAAAGACTTGCATGCACTGTATGGCAACACCAACACTTTCTTTCTCTTACTGTGAATCATGAAGATGTACAAACTTAATACTGCAATTTGGAGATACAAAATGGCAATTTTACCACATACACCCTAACTGCAAGTCAAGGTGTGGGGATGATACATCCAGAGGTTAGGGTGTAACCACAAACTGAACAGCTCTAAAAAAAAATGAAAAGCTTTATCAAAAGCTTACACTAACATAATACATACTTTCCCTTCTTGGGCTCCAAAGAACAACTTGCCCGTTAGCTCCCAATAAACACTCAAATTCCTCGTCTTCCTGCTCCTGTTGCCCCTCACAGCCAAGGTCAGATGATGTCCCTAGTTCTCCTTTCTTGTTCAAGTTCCTGTGGCTTCCTGTAAGTCAGCAGCACCTACTGTACCTCCAGTAGTAATAACACTAAATATTATCTTAGCACATGTTCATGGGCATGTGATCTCTTGCACAAACTTGAAGGAGACATCTCATACACTATATAGTCCACAAGCTTCCTCCTGTTATTATCCCACAAACAAAATACTGTACTGTACTCATAATACTATGCAGCTAGTCTAATCAAAACAGACACACACTACCTATTAGTATCTGGAAATGCCTTGCTGAGACCCATATCATCCTCTTCGCCATGTGTGAGAAACTTTAGAAAAGATCCTTCAAAATTCCGTTCTTTAATGAGACTTACTGCCATCCATCTTCTTTTTGGCAAAAGAAGTCAAATTAACTGCCTTGCTCCAGTCTTGACTAGATAACAATGAAAGGCAACTCAAAACTAAATCATCACATAACTAAATGTAATTGTATCATGGTATTTGTCTTGCAGGACAACCACTAGTAGTTTTTCCCCAAAAAAATTCCTTAATATTACTTATATGTTGTAAGTCTCAGGTCTGTTTCTTTTATTCAATTGTGACAATTTGCAGGACCCCTTTTCTCCCTCCTGATTATTGCAATGTCGAGCTGCTTGGTCCTTAAAGGACTCAACCATCTGTACAATTCGGGTTCTTTTCTGTTTCCCCCACTCTTTGCAGCGAGGAAGAAATATGAACTTGAACCTATAGAAAGTGAAACCATATCATGAGACCCCTTAACAGTGAATTCTTAGGTGATGTTAACCCTTAGAAAGGAGAGGAAGAAATTGAGCCGCAATCCACTTGTATATTATGACCTGCAAGACATTACATAGAGGAGTATTAAGGAGTTCCCCAATGGTTGTGATGGATCCCTGATATACACATAAGAGTAGGACAGGCTGACTCCAATATTCCCTTTATTGTAACTGATTTGAAAGAAATGTTGGGCTCTGCATGACTTAATAGGAAGAGTCGACATGAAGGGTCAAGCCCTGAAAGGACACAACAGCACAAGTTTCATTATTATAAAAAGAGAGAGAAGGGCAAGGAAAAGCCCCAAAGATTGTTGCAATCAGACGGAAGAAGTGAACAAGGGATGTGCTACATGTAATAAAATGGAGAAAAGTGGACAGGAGTTGTGTGGATTATTAAGGAAAACCATAAAGACAAATACTGCGATACATCATAACCTAGTCAAACACACTAACTAAATATGTATAAGAGACTATAGGTATCTTACCTCTATCACAGCTGCTGAGTGACTGACAGTATGGTATGAAATACCAATACATATTTGAAAAATAATAGGTGAATCTGTAGTAGGCATTTGTGATTGGTTGGCTGAAGCAGATCCATCACAGGAATTGATAAGATGTACATATTTGAATCTGTAGTGGGCATTTGTGATTGGTTCGTTGAAGCAGATGCATCACAGGAATTGGTCAGACAATGTACATGCATATGGATGTGCTGAGATCAGACTAGATTCATAAATCCCTTACAACACAACTTTGTTTATATCAGTCAATAAGAGACTATAAATCAGAAGTAAAAGAGAAACTGATTAGGTGTATTAACATGACAGTCCCTGTTGTCACTAATATCATTAATGGATTGTATATATATTACCATTTGGCTTTATTGATTTTCAAAACTACTTTCAACTTAATTTTTTCCAGACAATTTACCATCAATTCCCCCAAAATCTTAAGGAAGAATACATACAAAATTGTGACTTCTGTGGAGGAAACTCTGTATAAAATTGTTCTACCAATAACATTCCCTTCTCTGATCACCAAAAAAAAAATAAATAAATAAACGAACAAAAAATAATAATGAATAAATGGATAAATAATATAAAATGAGCCATAAAAAAATTCTACTAGTTGAAACTCTAAAATCATAATTCTTAATTCCATACTGTTTTCCATCCCTCTCCAGGGAGCTGCACTAACCTCTGACAAAACCTCTCTATATATAGTAAGAAGGTAAATTTATATTTTAATACAATATCCCCTATCTCTGCCATCACCCCCCCAAACCCCTCCAACAACGTTGGGGGCCTTTGGGGATTCGGGGGTTTGGGGGGGATGCATATATGACCTTTTAAAAATCTAAGGGAATTTCTCTAAAAGTTTCAATATTTTCCCTAAATTTAGAGAAATTTATCATACTTAACCAAACCCTAACATAAACCTACCCTAACCTAACCTAGCCGGGAGGGCTGTGCCTCCCCCTGGACTTAGAGAAAACTCGACAGACAGCACATTCCCGGAACTTTTGCAACGTTATTATTCATTTCCGACAGGTAGTGTACTAATTGGAAATGTTGTAAATAGTAAGAACAACAACCTGACGGTGGCCAAAATCATCTAGTGTCATTGTACGAATCTCTAGTAGAACCAGTAAAAAAATGTGCTCATGTGAACATTTCAATAAATAAAAAGTAATAAAATAAACCAAAAGGATCATATATATCAACATCACAATAAATTCATATCGAGGACGTACTGCTACTAGATCTTAACCTGTCTTAACCGGCCTCCTGTCCCTTCCCCTTCCACACGATACGTGAGTGGCGTGCTTGAATCTATTGCGGATGTATTATAAAGATTAACAATTTAAAAAACGCAAGGAAAATTACTTGGTATAATGCAGGGAGTTACCATGATTAGTCGAGTTGTAGGAGTTGTTAACTTACCCCCTTCCCGACCACCCTTCAGAGTCTCCTCCTTCGAGAAATGGTGCACTTCCGAGGTCACCGTGTTATCCACCTCCTCTTCTTCAGCCATGAGTACTAGTGAGAGTACACCACAGCCGTCCCAAGCCGCCCGCCGGTGTGTACGGGGCGTAAGGCGTGAGCTGCTGCCAACCTTGTTTATCTTGTGGCGGGTCGGTGGTCGCTCGGCGCGCCGCGAGCCCCGTACCGCCAACCGCTCCGCCACTTCCCAAATTATCAAAATAGTTTTGTCTAAATTAGGATTATTCTTTCGACAAGTAACATCATCCAAGGATGTGTGCTAATTTAAGATGAAGGGGCTTGTCACAACTTTTATTCTTATTATTGGTACCCTATTGCATAACATACCTGATCGAGGTTACTTTACCAACCACATCACCCTGCCAACTTCCGTTATGATGCACGCCAAATATTTCATTTAACTATCCCAAACGGATTTGTATGATTTTACTGTGGAAGGCTGGCTAGCCATATCAAATCCAATGTCCGACAGTTCCTTTACTAATTTTTCTTTTCCTTTTCCGTCTTCCTTCCCTTCCTTTCATTTATTGCTACTCCATTCTCTTCTTTTTTATTACCTATTATAAACATATCTCTGATGGATTCCTTTCGTTGACTCTCTCTCTCTCTCTCTCTGCTGAATGGTCCATGAGAGTGATGATGAGCGAGGCAATGTTTAAGTAGTAAGTACTAGCAAGGGTTCATATCTATGCCACGTTTCGGATGGAGTACTAAACCTTTCTTCAGAAAACACTCCAAAATTCTTACTTCAATAGTAAATGCACCAATTTATACAGAAACAAAGAAAGAAAGAGAGGCAGAAGGTAAGGAGGTGGAGTAGGCTTGGAGAAAGACGGAGAGCCTTTTTTGATCTATCGACAGGTGGCAACAAGGATATGAAGAATCCTTGGGTGGCAATGTTGGGCGAATCCCTGCCAAGCCTCAGGCCACACAAAAATGCCCAGTTTTGAGTGACCAGAAGAAAAGTGGTGGTTTACAGATTGAAAATTAGATATAAGACCACGAGTGTTAAGAGAGTTAAAAAAAAAAAAAAAAAAAAAAAAAAGTTGATGGGGCTTCAAGACATTTACAGTTAATACCAAGGATTCTCTAAGATAATATCCTTGGTTAATACCAGAAGAGCAGTCTGATAAGGAGACATTTATGGTTCTCTCCCCAGGACACTGCGAAGCTGATGTTATAGTGAAACTGAAATGGTCCGACACAATAAGTTCATCAAAGCTGGTAACCTGGGTAATGTGATGTATGTATGTACAGTATGTGCGTGTGTGAAAAAAAATATTAATTTAGCACACATTATAATAGAACTGCATCACACATCCAATCAGAACTGCACATATTCATAAGTTTTAGCTTATCAGCCAGTAATCCTTCACTTCACAGTTTAGTGACTCAGTTCATCCTTCAAGTGATGCCCTACTTCTCTTTACTTGATCACTCTGATCATAATAAAATTAAATATATAAATACAGGCAGTGTTACTACTATGAATCACTTATACTTAAATACTAATTCCAAGTACCACAATTCTCACTAACATAAAAGGCTAATACAATATTACTGCAAGCTTCAAAACACAAGAAATAAGGACTCTACTTCTCAAACATGCTGCCACCATTCAGTGACTCAACAGTAAAATATTGACATTATGTATAGGAAAGTAAAACAAAATCTCTGTTTATATCATGATTAACAAGGCTGACAATCACAATGAACGAATACTGTGCAAGTACTGTGTGTGTTGACATGCACAAGCACTACATGTAGGCAATGAGGATATACCTAAGCACCAAACTACTACTTTAATCTTTTGATACTTAAACCTGTTTAATTTGTGTTTATTCTTCTTGGATGAATAATTCTATACAAGTGAAAAATGGTTAGAAACATTCCTCTTGGTAAATGAAAATAAGTATTAAATAAAAACATCCAACTATAAATGAAAATTTAAATGTTTTATTTTATCTCTTGAGTTTTAGCACAATATATTTCCATTGCTTTGTAAGACTTACTGTCAACAGTGCAAGTTTCTTGCAGCACAACACCATCCTCCAGCAACACATTTCATGATGCATTACTACAAACTATGTTGTCAACAGTGTGATCACTTTATTTAAAATAAATAAATGAATAATAATAATAATAATAATAATAATAATAATAATAATAATAATAATAATAATAATAATAATAATAATACACCAGTCCCCTGATTTGTGAACGAGTTATATTCCTAGAAAACTATTCGTAAATCAAAATTCATAAAGAGCTATTTTTCCCATACACTTCCATTATATAGGGTAAGATATGTTCCTACAACCAAAAATTATGTCCCTGTGCTATTGTAAAATATATATTTCTGACTGGTTCAGTTATCATTGTTATCATCATAGCCATGGTAGCAGATGATGCGTCACTGTTACCAACAATCATTGGTTTGAAAAACTACATCATTCTCAGACACCATACTGTCAGCCAGTATGACATACCACATTCTTCTGCCCACCTAAAGTCGACATTGATAATTTAGTTATATGTACATACCCTGAAAGTTTCAAGTTGAAAGATCTTATACTTTTATCTTTTCACTCTAAATTAATTTAATGTGTTATTTTGAAAATCTTTGCATTCCTGCATTACTGATTTGGTAGTGTGTTAGTAAAGCAGTAACACAAGAGATAAAGCAAGTCCCCAGCTCTGGCAATAATAATAATAATAATAATAATAATAATAATAATAATAATAATAATAATAATAACAATAATAATAATAATAATAATAATGAAATGACAATTGCACAAGACTTATGAACAAGTTGTCATTTACTTTCTTCAGAAAAACACAACTATGTAATCACTCATCTTTCACTTCATTCACACTTATCTGATAAAATATGGTCACAAGGAATTGCATTTTATTCAGAAGCCTTGTCTTTGTTTGCATTCTCAGCATCGGCAGCATTTGGTACCCACAATCCAGAATCAACACATCTTTTCATGTGATACTTTGCCTCCTCAGGATCCATTTTCTCAATTGTCTTCTGCAACAATTCCACATCCTGACTTACGAAGCATTCCTTCAACTCCTGTAAATATTAGAGGAATGACAGAAAAGAATTTAACAGTTAAGGTAACAAAACTATCATCTATTCATTCCTCATTCTATTGTTTTGTGAAGACACATCCAAATAGTGTTTAACAGAGACAGATTTGAATACTTGCTTGCTTTATGACTCAGTGCAGGTACCTCTCTTTTTATGCGAGTTAGTTTTACGTTTTTTTATTTAATTCAACCGAGGTTCAAAATCCCAACACATTTTTAATTTATGTTTTTTTTCACTTAAATGCAATATTTCATGGAGTAACCAACAAATGTCTCACGCGAGTTCCTTTGTATCACTCAAACAACAAGTTACACAGTGTTCTTGATGTTTTGTAAAATATCAACAAACAGCTTTCCATGTATATTGCAACTTCTCATTAACGACAAATTTTCTGTGATGTGGTATCAAAATATCCAGTGTTTGGAACAATTCAATGTACAGCCTCACCAAACAAAACAACCAAAGCCTTCACATCCAAAAGTATACATGACATAAATAGACAACCTTTTTTAATAGAGATTAAGTAAGAGTTCTTTCCAAATGTGCAAGGGTGCACACACACACACACACACACACACACACACACATGGTTTTTGGCCTTCCACACAGCATAACCAAAACTTTTGAGCTTGGCTTCATATACCATATGAAAAGTGTAAAAAATAAATAGAGGATTTGACAAAATTGTTTCTATCAGGTTATGAATTTGAATTGAAAATTTTTGCTAGAGAACTGGATATGATAATCACTCTATCAATAGTCTAATGATAAATAAAACTTACCTCAGGTAATGTCTCCATTACTTCAATGGGATCCAGACCCCCAGGACCAAGCCTTTTCTGTCTTTCCTCCTCTTCAGCCTCCTTCATCATCTCCTCCAGTTTTTGTTCTGCACGTTTCCTGATTCGTTCTTTAAAGGCCTCTAATTCATCAGTAAAGGCTTTCTTATACTCAGGTTCTGCTTGTTGAATTCTGTACACAATAAAATAGAAAACTTTATCCTTACACATGTACAAAAAAGAATTGATATTAATACTTTGTTTAAGTTTCTTAAAATTCTAAACTTATAATAACATCTTCATTTCCAAGATGTAGCTAAGAAATAGAGGTGTCACCTGTGGAAAAATGCAGATACACAGGAGCGTGGATCTCTCTCCAGCTGTTTAGCAAGTTCTAAGATGAACTGCATGCAGATGGTCTGATGAGCCACATGGCTCATCAGATCATGTTTCTCCTCCATCTCCAGATTGATGCACCACACCACTAAGTAATTGGCTGTATCTTCACAGGCTAATTCAGGGTGTTCCTGAAAGAAAGAAAATAAGATAGTCATATCAGGCATTGTGCAACACCATGCATATAAGGAGCCCATCATACCAGGAAATTTCCTTAAGCAACCTTCTGTGACCACTTTTAAACTCAATCATTCACCACTAGAACTTAAAATCAACACTACAGTTCAACCAATCAGCTACAGTCTCTAGTACCACCATGACCTTATTAATTTTCAATACATTTACTATAGATGGATAAAGCCACTTAACATTCATGTACAAAATACTGTTCCAGAAATTCTCATCACTTGTGATAATCAACCATTTGCCCATAAGCTCATAAAAAAAATTATTTCTACAGCAATCCACTTCTGTTTGCATACTTCTTTCAATAACTAATATTGCTTTTTTATACATAATAGACTTGCTATTTATTGAAACAAGATCAATATGCTACAATTCATCCACTAAAACAGATACTACAGCATTAACACTGACTATGATATAGATGCCTAATGTTGATAGAGGTTGACCTCATTACAGGAGAGATTGAATTATGTATGTAAATTACACATCTAACACCTCTAGACATCCACTATGGCAGAAGAACAAGACACCATACACAGTTAACACACTATTAAGGGGAAGGAGAGACATGCTGAAGTGAAGCAGGATATAAAGTGATAAACAGATTTCGTGATGCTCCATGCAATTTACCTACCATCAGATACCTCCTCGAGTCATCAAAGCTTCTGTACATGCCATATTTCTTGATGTTGGCTTCATGCTTTTTAACAAACTCTTTCATACGTTGTTCTTTTTCTTCCTCACTTAGTTCTTCATTCTTTCGAGAAGGTGGGCGATTGATCACTGTCTTGCTAAAGCCATCAGAACTTATAGTATCAACATTCCATGGCTCAAGCTAGAAAAAAGTACCATTAAATTTTTTTTTTAAATGTGAAAATAGTAACTAGCTATAACAACATTCTAATCTGATCATCTTATTTTGCCAACAAGGTCTTTTATCAATACTTAAAATCTCAGCTACACTTACTCTTTCTTTTTTTTCCAGGTCCTTTTGTTTGCTAACTAAATCTTCTCCCTTCTTCTCCAATTCTGCAAGGGCACTTTTCAACTTTGACATATCTTCTACTCCAGATCCTTTAGCTTGAGAAAGCTTTTCCTTCAAAACTTTTACTTCGTCATCATATCTGAAACATTTTTCATGAATTAAACATCATAATCAATAACATATTTCAAATTTTAAAAACAATACAGTTCAATTTTTATTTCATCCATTATCTTTATTGCATATAACAAACTATCCTTGAGTTTAACAAATTAATGTCAAATAGTCCTCATAAAAGTCTGTGACCTAAACAATTGTTTAAAATTTAACTCATACAACAAATTCGTTAATTCTTTTTCTGATCATTTTCTAATCAAGACCTATCTTTTCAGATTCAGGTAATAATTTAATTTCATGTCGAAGTGACCATCTGCAACCAATGTGAACACCCTACCAAACCAAACCAAACCAAAAGCCCATATACAGATGTCAGTCATAACACACAAAGTATACTCTATCTACTCAGCAACGTCTGTTGTTAGGGATGATCCTGATGACGTCTTGATTCATGTAATCCTTTCTTTACTGTACAGTCATACCTCTACATACGAGTTTAAATTGTTCCACAACTGAGCTCGTATGGTGAAATAGCTTGTATGGTGGAACAGGATTTCCTATTTAAATACATGTAAAACTGAATAGTGCGTTCCAACACGAGAGAAACATGCAAATTAAAGTTCAATAATACCAATGTACACAGAAAGAAAGTTAACATTAATAAGGAAAACAGTGATAAATGATACTTGCTATTAAAATAAACATTATAAATACAGATAATGTAAATAAATAAATAATGTTAATGTAAATAAATAAATAATGTAAAGTGATAAAAAATGTACATGGGTTAACTCACACAGCGGAGGAGTAAGAAAGTGGCGGAGGAGGGGAGGAGTGAAATCAGCTGACGAGAATTAAACTTACATAATAAATATAATGAAATTGATAAGAGACTTAAAAACAACTTAACATTAGGGTTTTTTTGTATTTATTTATTATTTTTTCATTCCCTGCGAACTAGAGGTGGCTTGGCATAACTAAGTGCTTATGGCTCATATGTTGAATATTTCCTCGTATCCTGGGCAACGATTAGGCTCATTTCCCAGCTCGTATCTTGAAAAATTCGTATCCTGAAGCACTCATATGTAGAGGTATGACTGTACTTCAGTTTTCAATTTATCAAGTATCTTTAATTTTTAGAATTCAGTCTTCAATAATTAACTAAGCTGTCCTGTAGAAGATGCTAAAAAGTTAAGTAGTACTCACTTGCGCTTCTGTTTTTTTATTTCCTCCATCTCCTTCTGTTTTTCTGCCATCCTTTCCAGTCTGGCTTGGTGCCGCCATCGAAATAAGGATGGTGTATCAATGTTGGGATGAGTGTCATCCTCATCATCTGATATCTAAAAAGAATGTGTACATGTAAGGGAAAATACTAAAAAAGGTGATATTGTTATAGTACATTTAAGATTTTCTAAATTCAGTGAGCTTTAGACTAGTCTAGAGCAAATATTGAAATGATTCTTTTGTTTAAAACTGATTTGTGGAGCATATTAGGGTGTTATATCTATAGAACTGTCATGCCAATCATGTACTTCCACTCGTGGGACTATGAATGACAGCTTTCCACCCAAAAGTTGGAGCAAATGCAAAGACTTTCAATCCTATGTCCACTACTGGACTCAACTAGAATGGTAGTTTTAGAGACAAGTTATGTGTTCTTATAGAGGCTTACTGTCCATTTTGTTAATATGGCTATTGAGTGAATGGAGGTGAAGCAAATGATGCCAGCTTTAAGCAGGAAAAAGTCACTAAATGAGATATTTAGCGAAAGCAATATTCAAAATATGGTATACAGACATAAAGAACACATACACATGTCTATTAATGAAGCTGCAAAGCTATACACATCTCCACTGCCCTGAGAATCTCTCTGCCTCACTTTTAAGGGATAATGGTGTTATTTTTTAAGTGTTTTGTATTGGGTTAAGTTAATATCCAGCAAGGAGATCTGGGGGACGTAGCCCCCCTGGCTAGGATAGGTTAGAGAGAGAGAGAGAGAGAGAGAGAGAGAGAGAGAGAGAGAGAGAGAGAGAGAGAGAGAGAGAGAGAGAGAGAGAGAGGAAATGAAATTTCCTTAACTTTTTTTTGGATGATTTCTTGTCCAAAACCTCCAGTTCCCCACATGCCCCCAAGCTTGTTTGGAAAGTGGGTGTGTGGGGGTGAGGATAATATGAACATATCAATAATTACCATTTTTTCCCTTTGATTGTTGAGGAGGAAAAGATGTACAGGAGGTGTCATCAAATAAGGCCGAGAGTAAATTGGATTGCAGTGTCATCCAGAAAGTTCTCTCCACTAGACACTAACCTAACGAAACATCTAAAAAATTACAGCTGGTCTTAGAAAATCTCGAATTCCTGCTACACTTCCAAGTGCTATTACATACATAATACACACTTGCACATATTTTTTCTATCATTCTGAATGATACTCGAGTTCTATGCTTGTATTTGAGATGGCTGTATTATGAGGATTGACCAAAACCTCTTCCTTGTTTGATATATGCTAACATTTATAAACAGGCTATTTCAGAAAGTTTTAGGCCTCTGGAGAGTATAATCATACTGGCTGTGGTGAATGAAAGGTCACTCTGGTATCACACATGAGTTAAGGTACATGAATGTATAAATAGGCGTATATCAACCTCCAGCCCTGTCTAATAGAACATGGAGTGTGGAACAGTGGTGGTCCTTACCTTAGCAGCCACACCCAGCACTTGCCTTACCTCAATATCTTTCCACTTGCTGTAGTCCACCATCGTCACGCAGACACAACAGTGCTCTCTCTGCTGTCTCAATGGCCCTCACTGTTGCCGCATCTGGCATCCCAACCCTCCCTAACTCGTGTGATTATTTACTGGTCATGGATCATAGATACAGAAACATACCCAAAAAGAAAATATGAGAAAAAAAAATGGAATGCAAGATAACCTATTCTGAAGATGAGAATCATAGACACAAGACTAACAATAAAAAGTATTCGTGAAAGTTCTAGAGTATTCTACCTCCACCGCTACAGTATCATATTTATTTCAACTATAATGAGCAAACACAGCAATACGAGGAGCGACATCGAAGGAAATTAGGTTCTGAAAAATATGTATCCTGCCAAAGACACAATGACATTAATAAGTAAAGTAAACAGGAGCCGCTATGAAGGTTTCTCTTGGTATATAATCAAAGAAACATTGCAAAATATTATTTAACTTGAAGCACAATTAGTAATTTATGTTTGTTACTTATGCATTTTTATGTTCATAGTGCTGTTTGAATGGCACATTGCAACAGGGACAAGTATCCGCCTCCTCAGTCCTCCCTTCCGCTGGCTCCGCACTCCGCAGTGAAAGAAAAGCAATATCTGTATCACCGCATCGATATCCACTACAGCCAAGGATCCTTATAATATCCTTGACTACAGCATTTTCAGCTTATATTGATTGCCTTTGTTACTGATCGCATAATTATCAATGCTAAAATACTCAAAAGAAGAAAATATTAAACTTCCTTTCCTTTTTCACAGACAAAAAGGTTTTTCATTCTGTTCAGTGAGTTGATTTCACCGAAAAACTTTACTTCACGTATTGGTGAAAGGATTATAAACAGTAGTTTTATTTAGTTCCATTTTTTTTTTTTTTTTTTTTTTTTTTTTATAGAAAGGACTCCGCTCTTTTCCCTCTAAATTATAAACAAATTAGTTTGCACCTTGGTTTGACCCAGTTTCTCCAAGGTTTTTGATCTCATCAACCATGACATTTTATTGATTAGCCTGTCACAGTTGGAGAGTGGTGGTGCAGTATTTCTTCTAATGAGAGGCAGAATGAATGTGGTGGAGAGAAGAGCTCCAGTTTTGGAGTGACGGTTCATAGGGATCTGTTCTAGGTCCTGCTTTGTTTAAAATCTATACTTACCTTCTAGTTGAGAATTTTACTTATAAGTATAAAATTTTTGCTTATGATTTGAAGATAAGAACCTAACCTGAATAACTTGTCTATCTTGCTTGATTTGTATGTTATGCTGAGAGTTATTGACCTTTTGGTCAAAGTTTCATCAGCACATTTCTACAATCATTAATTAGGATTCAGATATTGTTTCTAAACTTTTAAGGAGCATTGTCAAATACAATTCTCCTTTTTGGCTTTCTCTTTACCTTGTATTTGCCCTGCTCCGTTAACAATGTCAGATACAACGCACATCTCGCTGCACTTTGCTTATTCTCTGTCAGACATAGACTGCTCAGAGCTGATGTGATTAAAGTTTGGAAAATATATATGGACTTTCACCTATCATTCCATCTGTTTCAACAAGTGGGAGACGGGCCCCGAGGTCATGCTTTTCAAATATTCCATCAATGTTTTTGTATCGAGTCATGTAGATTCTAGAAGATGCCCTATCTTCCCCAGCTGTATCCGTTTCTACCCTGATGACATTTATGAAATCATTAGTGGCCAGATACTTCAAGTCTGATTGGCTAAGTGATGAGCCAATCAGAGTGGATACTGCAACTGATTGGCTAGTGAAAAGCCAATCAGTGTGGAGCAAAGGTGTTCTCTCGAGTTCGCTGTCCGTTTCTCATTGAGATTACCAAGGATATTACAGGTAAAAGAAGAAGAAAAAAAATACTTGGAGGTTACCGCCCGGTCTCGGGGAGACAACTGCCTGCTCCTTGAAGAGACAACCACCAACCAAGGATATTATAAACTAACGTACTGGGCAGCTACCTCCCGCTCCCGCGCTCTGATGCAGCTACCAGTACCACTATGGATTCTTGCAATATCCTTGGCTACCACCTGCGCTCCGAAGACGCAATCCTTTTTCGCCTACTGCCTAAGGATATCTCATAAGAATCCTTGTTCCTGCCCCTGCTAGGCTAATAAGTACTCTGCATGCCACCCTGTCATTCCTCTTATTTCCGTGCCTGTAAACTTCATACTATCCTGTGCCTCTTTGAGTGAGTCTGGAGTGTTTGTACCTCGCTTCCCCTAGCTAGCCACGAATCTTCGCCCACAAGTATCCCCATGTCCGTTAGCCGACTCGTTTTGTGCTTTCCCAGGGCTGCCGCTGTGGTGAGTGCATTCCTGTCGCGGTTGCAAGGATTATTTAAGATTATAATATCCTTGCGCGGTTGTGTGGACCAAGGATATTATATATTACCCTTGGTGTGGACGGTGGGCGACGTAATATATATATATATATATATATATATATATATATATATATATATATATATATATATATATATATATATATATATATATATATATATATATATGAAATAAGAGTGTTAAGGAATGGAAGAAAGAGAAAACACCATCACTTGATCAGTTATACTGTCACATTATTCTTCATTTGCTGTCCAGGGGGTGAATGACAGGTTCTATGCATTTCCTTTTTTTTTTTTTTTTTGTATAGTTTTCTAATCCAGCAATAAATGCATCTATCAATCAGTCATATTTATCCATGTATTCGTCCTCACCAATTGTCATACAATGGAGAGACGAGATTAAGCTAATTGAAAACTCACTCTCTCTCTGAGACTATAAAATAGCACAGAATTAGCTCAATCACAGCAGTTGTAATATCTCACTAGATGTTAAACTTAAATAGCTGATAATTTTAGTAGTCATAGTAGTGTAAAACTCATTTATTTTCATTATTGTAACTACATTGAGATGAATATCTCCATCATAAATAATGTATTTTGCCTAGTTGTTTTCTAAAAAAAGCACAAACATATTATGATAAGCATTTCATAAAAATTCAGTAACTAACATATATAAAACTATGAACTGCAAAGGTAATCATGGTGGCAAGACTGTCATTGTCATAAACAATGTTTGTATCGAATATAAAGTTATCATTTCATCTTATATTAGTGAGAATATTAAAGCAAATTACCATCCTCCCAGTGATGCATTCTACATCCCTAACACAAACAACTCAGTCTTACAAAGAAGAATGTAATCCTTAATGTAGGATAAAGATTCCTGAACACAAGGGTCAACTGGCACCCAAAGCAGTCAATACTGAATAAGGCAGCAGCTGAGCGCACTTTCAAAGGGAGTACCATAAAATCTGCCTTGAATACTAATGGCAAGAGTGAAATTTTATTCTTTAATTAAAGGACGTCTTAGGAAACACTTGTTTCCTTGAGGCCTGTGGAGGTTGGCAGATGGAGAAGTTTTACAAAAACATATAGATATAAGCATTAAACTGTGAAGATTAAATGAAAATGAACTTTTATCTTACATGTGGATCAAAGAGAAGCCATGGCATTGATAATACAAGGCCATATGTGGTAATACAATAAAACTAAAGTAACAATGATATTTCTTTCCATAGGCTTGAATACTGACACTTGTACAAATAATTTTAATAGCATATGAGAGAACTCATTACTATTGATTTTATCAGTATGCAGTCTACTAACTTTTAAGGCCTTTTTTTTATCTTTAAAACTTCCAGCAAACAGAGAATATGAATGATGAATAATCTTCCATCTAAAATACACCATAGCACCATGACAGGTTTTGATAGCAATGAAAGGCTACTACTAATCATACCATGACCCAAACTGGAATGGAGGGACTCGGGAACATCATCTCAGGTCACCATTTTTGTCATAATAATGAATGGCTCACTCCGTTGCATTCTGATGTGGTACACTTCTGTAAACTTTTGAAGAGCCTGTGCTTCCTTTATGACAAATGAAGCCCTTTATGCCATATATAGATTTTGTGTGTAAAATGATGTGCATATAGATGATGTAGTATTGTGGAACTGCTACAATAAAACAACATATTCTTGACTTCAGACAAATACTTTGGTAATTAATATGCATTCCAGGTCTTGGGTAGAAATATATATGAATAAAGTAGTATTTTAAATACCAACTCGGAAGGAACCCTTACGATTAATATCAATAAATAATTTTTCAATGCATATGCAAAATGCATTTATAAAAAAAATATTACTACTATAAATCATAATTTTGAACTATAAACACAAACAGCTCCATCAAAAAGATCAGTAAGTTCAATTAAAAAATGAATCAAAAGTGATGTTTCTAAGAGTACATAGTGTTTTCCACCCACTCCTCCAGGGTAAAGTTTGCCTTGGCAGTCTTCTCTGGGTCCTTCTCATTGAAGATTTCTGAAACACAAAAATATAGGGTTACAGTAAGAACTTATTGGAGATCTTCCAGTTTTTTTTAAGGTGATTGTCATGACAATGCAGTTAAGGTACCTAATTATACTTGCAAGGCATCAAAACATGCCATTTTCTGAATAGAAATACTTCATACATATCTCATGCTTAAAACTGTTATTATAAAAATCTTTTGTTCTTGGTTTTAGTATCTATTAGTTCAATAGTACTATTTTACAATGAAAAGCTTCATAAAAAAGATATGAAAATGCTAAGAGAATGCTTAGAACATTGTTAATTACAGGAATTTAAATGTAATAGTCCTATATCATTCAAATGATCATCCCATAGTAGTACTGTACATGTGTATAGATACTGCACAGCTTAATAAATCTCTTTCTATAGCATTTCTTCTAAAACCTATTTATTAAAACTATAATAGTTGAGATCAGAAGGGCTGAAGGTTGCATTACTACTGTACTCTGTCAACTTCCCTGCCAACACTAAGTCCAAGAGTGTGCATGTGGAATGCTTCAGGGATACTTATCACATAACAGTATATAAAGACAGCAATAGTAAATACTACTACAAAATAATAAATTTTCAGTTTCAAGTAATATATGAGTATTAGTAATAATGATAAGTGCAATACAACTGTATTGCATACACTGCTTTGGACAATGGCAAAGGATAAGTTGGCCAAGTAGAACATTGCAACCCTCGGTCCCAGGACTGGTATTATAGTGATAGTTTGACAAGAAAGTATTAATGTGATTATTGTAATTAAACTGCATCCCTTTACTTGTATCATTGTGTGGTACAGTGCACTTTACTTATTATTTCCAAACTACAGTAATGAAATTTTTCACAAATTCTATGTGTAGTTATTTCATACTGTCAACTACATGGAAGTAGCAGATGCACAGATGCAAGTTAAATGATAGAATGCAAATAAAAAATCTTTTTAGTAAAATACAGAGAATGTCTGAACTGAAGGAAATTTGATAATTGGTCTGTACCACCATGCATCAGATGTTAGTGTTGAAAATTTTTTTATGCTTTCTGTGCAGATGCACAATGAGGCAAATATTAACTAAAGATTAGTACAGTATATATGCTCCAAGATGAAATGATTAATATATATCAATCTCAAAGAAAAATGTGAGTCAATCTGTAAGTGAATATGAAAAACATCTACTGTGTTAGAAAGCTGCAAACATTCTTTAGTGAGAACTAGTGGTCAAGCTTGTTAGCACTCCAAGCAGTGGACAGAAAACCCTCATTCCTGTAGAAACCCTGTAAGATCTGTAAAGATATCAACATAGATCATGGCTTCTCAATCGGATGTGATTGCAATCACACAACAAAGCTATTACAATACATACTGTTACTTTGTTCATATCACAGATAAGTCCTGATATGAAATTTTCCCTTTAGGTTAAATTATAGATATGATGGTACTAAATTGCCACACTGAAGGAAATTCATCTATCATTGAGAAACCATAGCAAAGATAGGTTGGGTGAAGTGTGCTGTCGTCCATCAATGGTGTCTTATAACATCTACTGTCACTATCAGAAGAATGACAGAAAGCAATGTCGAGACCATTGATTCAGAGGCTTCCTTGGTAATCAATGTTTTTAATAGGATCCCTAAATGTCATTGATTATATGTACATGTTTTAGCATGACTGGTCTACTGTAAGTATTTAAAAGCAGCCTCTTAATCCATGACTGCACTGCATGCTGGAAGATATATTTATGTAGTTTAGATTGGCTATTTATTAGAGTTTTGCTTTGCTGTACTTTATTCCTCATCCTCCTGCTCTTCTTGCTCTTCAAGGTTCTCCTGCTGCTCACTC
The DNA here is from genome assembly GCA_020233015.1 of Callinectes sapidus. Lineage (NCBI taxonomy): Eukaryota > Metazoa > Arthropoda > Malacostraca > Decapoda > Portunidae > Callinectes > Callinectes sapidus. Next base: position 11,363,841 of record CM035193.1, read on the forward strand.
ATTAGTTCATCATAGAATTCCTGCATCTTGTCAGGATCATCCTGTAGGCCTGTGGAGGGTGGCAAGGTCACACCAAGTCAGTGTATGTTAGCAACCACATGAGAGTTGCTCAGTCTGACAAACAGGATTATACAGCTACACACAAAAAAAAAAAAAAAAAAAAAACAATTCTCTATAAAACTTAATATAAATAGGTGAGGGTGCTATGATATTTAAAAGTGCAGTCCAGTAAAACATGAAGGGTAAAGGTTATCTACAAACTACAGCAAGTTTTTTTTCCGAAACTTCTTGGATTAAAGTTGCTAGAGGCATATATATTTCAAACCAAATAAAAGAAAATGGGATTTAAAAAATGAATAAATTATAATATGGAGTTTTAACATACATAAACTGGTTCAGTTTGTATGATTCTGTAAAAGAAATACATGCATAGGTGAATATAATTAGAATTACATTCAACCTCAAATAACACTAAAGTAAAACTAAGTGAAATTTCCTACCACACATCTTACCTGGACTTCTCAGAAATATAAATAAAACAGGATGATTCATGCTAACCATCCCTTCATTCTTTTACACTTATTGGTCACAGTGGTGTTAAGTCTAGAATGGAAGAGCTTAACTCATTTACTAAATTACCTACATTTTTTACTTACCCATCATGGTTTTTAGCTTCACAGAACACATTATGAAGTCATCAAATGACACCTTGCCATCCCTGTCACCATAGCGCAGCATGAGAGCATCAGAAATATGATGATTGAGGCGATAGCCAGCAGAATTGAGGGCCTGGCGCAGCTCAAATGAACACAGCTGTCCTGAATTGTCCTTATCATACAGCTTGAAGGCATTCTGTATGGGTAATGTAAAAGAAGTATGCATGTTTCTTAAAAAAACTCATCCCTCTCCATGAAACATCAACAAACTAAATCAACTCTTGACAGAAAAGCAGTACAGTTTTAAAATATGAGACATCACTGAGCTATCTCCTAACATACAAGGTAATTAAGGTGAAAAAATCTCACCTTCCACACTCTGATGTCCATCCACAGCTGCAGGAATTCTTGGAGTCCCAGCTTCCCTGAGCGGTCCACGTCCATCATGGCAATCATGCTGCGGCACACGTCCTTGGTGAAGCCCTCAAAGTTGAATTCTGTTGGTGACAATAACCATTACAAATCATGCTAAGGCATATTCCTAAGCAATTAAAAGAACTGGGTAGTGAGCACATACTTCAATATAGGAATCTTTCATCTTGATTTTATCTAAATGGGACTTAGGATTGGGAGGAAATCCTATACACATGTTATGAGATACTGGAATACTAGATGATATATTCAAAACTACTCATTCTCAGAAAATAGTTCACTTCTGTATTATGACAACAATGTCAGTAATAGTTGTGTGTATAATGTCTGAACATTGTTGTCAAAGTGAGCTTTACTTTGGAAACTATTTTGTGAGATGAATGTTAGTTATGATATGGTAGTTTTAGATTATCACATGATGCTGTTAATGTTTATGTAGGTACCTTTTAAACAATTTTCAATTAACCTTTATGATAAAAGTTAGACATGAAGTATACCGTTTACCTGGTTAAGTGGGGAAGACAAGCTGAGACTGTTTTATAAGATTGCATAAGAATAATGCAATAAGACAGTAGGGAATGATCTTTTACTTCACATAAGAATAATGCAGCAAGACGGTAGGGAATGATCTTTTACTTCACATAAGAATAATGCAGCGAGACGGTAGGGAATGATCTTTTATATCATGTAAGAATAATGCTGCAAAAAACATTGTAAAGCTTGCAATACCTTTTTAACATAAAGGTGATACTTTGTAAAGATATTCTGGAGAAGACATAAAGCTGAGGTTGGGGAATCAGAGGGAATAATGTGTATACAGGGGTATGGGCAGGGGAGCTAGGCATACATCCATTAAGCTGCTGCTATGTGACAAATGTACACAACATTTAAGGGCAGTAACACAACTGCACAGAATCAATGCCTGTGCAACAAATACAAAAGCAATAAAGTGTCCCACATGTGAAGAACCTTTCTAGAACTACGTATAGTGTAACACAGATGCTGTCACTAAAGTGGTAGTTCATCTAAAATTTTGCATGGAAAATGAATTGCAAGAATGAACACATAATGTAAACAAATCACTGTATAATATATAAACTTCTATATTCTAGTAACATTTCATGTGACCCTACACTATTGAATGTTGAATTACAAAAAGTGATAGAGAAAATAAGACTTGCTGGTAGTAATAATTTATGTAAGATATTTATGTATTAAGTGTCATAATATGAGGGTTAATAATAAAGACCTGAGTTGTGATATCAACAAATTACTAGAGATAAGTGTTCTGATTGTATAACCTCCACCTTCATGCAACACAGAACAACTGAAACACATTTGCAGGTCACAATCATGAGAGAGAGAGAGAGAGAGAGAGAGAGAGAGAGAGAGAGAGAGAGAGAGAGAGATACAAGATCGATTTACAGTTTTGTCACTTATAAAGTTAAACTAATAAACAAGAACAATGACTGGATTCAAGTTATGGTTTTACATCTTTTGGCAGTTTCTGTAAGTTATCAAAAAGGACCCAAGTGAGTTTCAGTATTGTTCAAGTGTTGCAATTCCACCAAAGGAATGTGACTCATGCAGCAGCCAGTGACGGAAGTGTTTTGCTGGCTTCTTACCGAACACTGTTGATGGACGACACGATATGACATGGAACACACAACATATATATTAGAATGTGTCTGAAACTTGAAAACACTTGAAAACTCTGGATCTGGGTAGTTTTCAGTGATCTATGCAGGAACAAAACACTGAATACCCCAGTTAATAATGCTTCCATGTACTACATTGTAATCAAAACTCTGTCAGGTATGAAAAACCCCATTTACATGCGAGATTAGCAAAAATACCATAAAAAATTCAAGTCTGAATCTTATGCTAATTTTGATCTCCTTACGCATGAATACTTACATGGACAAAAGGCAGAAAATAAAGAATAGTATATATATATATATATATATATATATGTGTGTGTGTGTGTGTGTGTGTGTGTGTGTGTGTGTGTGTGTGTGTGTGTGTGTATGCGTGTGTGTGTGTGTGTGTGTGTGTGTATGCGTGTGTGTAGGTGTGCATGTGCGTGTGTTGCATATCAAACTATTTCATAAGTAAAAATTCTATTCTTAATATGTATATACATATATTAGCAATAACTGGAAAGAGAGAGAGAGATGAGAATGACCCACAAAATTAACCTTATAGAAATATTCAGGTATGTCTACAGGATGGTTCTAATACACCATGGAGGTAAGGGTGTATCACTCACCTCTCTTGAGGGCAAAGTTAAGAACATCCTGCAACTCCTTCCAGTCAATCTCTAGGTCATCACCAGCAACTTTCCTGAAGAATGCGTTGATCCTCTCATCAGCTTCCACTTCCTGGGTACTGTCTTCAGGCTGAACCTTTGTGGGGACCCTCAGTGTTAAATAACAGTTTTCCGTTCTTCTAATAGATGTGTTACTCCTACACTGAATGAAGGTACAAGATAACATTCACAGCAGTTTCTGACAAAAGTCTTTTCTATATGATTCCAAGGTCTATTCTGTTACCAACCACTACTGTTCTTTCTATTTAGTCATTAATTACTATGGGGTTTTTACTTCTGTAATTTCTAGTTCACTTTTTAAATGACCATGTTGCACTTAGGAATTTTTTATACAGATTATGTAGAAAACAATAGTTTGATTACATTATATATATATATATATATATATATATATATATATATATATATATATATATATATATATATATATATAAAGATGAAAATATTCTAGAGAATCTTAAGTGGCATATATCCTTTGTAAAGTGAGACAAGCCAAACCAGGAAATAACTCCTATCTTATCAAAAGTATTATCCTTTTGATATAGAAATAAAAGACACCTAACGAGGTAAATCTGAGGAGAGAATATCATCTGTTACCGCATAATGTGTGAAGAACTTCATTATGAATGAACACAGACCACTTGTTTTGATAATATGCATGCTGGAGAAGGAAGTATTCATTCAAGAAGGTACAAGACAACATAAAACCAGGCATCCATGAAATAACATGCTTGAAGGCTTTTGCAAAGAGAAATTTTTGTTTCGGTAAGGATGTTGTTTTTACTTACCTATAATTTGCAATTTTGTTGGGAACACAAATTAATCAAACCAATAACAATTTGGGTGAGACATTATCACAGCAGACTGAAAGATCAGAATGATTATTTCAAAAGTTTTCATTCCTTTAATTTATTTATTTATTTATTTTTTTTGTGAGGGAGCATCCTGTAAATATGAAAATCAATCATATGCCAAACTATTGCCCAAAGCATCCTTGAACCACAAACTGCTTTAGACAGGAGACAAACTTAATCATTCCAATGAAACACAACAACAACAACAAAAAAACACTTAAAATTGCAACAAACTGTAAATCATAAGGTAATCCGAATTCATGCTCTTTTTAATCTTTTTGTTCCTGGTAAAGCAGCAGTATATTCTGGTGCTGCTAACACTTACTCGCCGCACTTGTGAGCTTCGGAATTTTCCTCCACCATCCTCATTCTGTATATGTGGGAAAGTTGAGAGTGAAGTGGGTGAGTAACAAACAAGCAATGTGAGGGTTAGTGCACAGGGTGGAAAAAAAGATTACTTGTTTAGACTGAGAAAAGCAAAGCCCAAGAACATTTGAGTTAATTCACAAGCAGAGAAATACTACACAAGAATATTTGTTACACAAGAAAAGTCTGAGAGGAAACACTCATTACCTAAGTTCCTATTGTGAGCAACTATATCCATTATCTAATGTTTACATTTTTCAAGAGATCTAAACAACTTTTACGTGTACATTCATGGAATGGTTTTTTTTCATCTCTCTGTCCATGACAAATAAAACTGAACATAACATTTTCTTGCTTGATAACATGCACTATAGATGAGAAAAGCTACCACCAAATACTGCAACATGGTTAGTCCTTTTATAATTCACATATTGAATAATGTAACCTAAAACTAAAAATACACACACAAGAAAACAGTTTAGAACTTTTAAAAATTCTATCAGCATTTCCATGGTGAATATGAACTGCTGTGCTGGATAAAAATGCTGGACATATCTAAATCATGTAATAGTCACTACTGTTGTATAAGTGCATAGCAACTGTCTATCTACCCATTTATATATCAGACTGAGATATCTCTTAATCATGGTCACAGAAAATATCACACATTACCTCAAAGGAGTTATCTAAGCACAGAGGAAAGGATCCCTAATCATCTACCTCTAGCTATTCTCAGTCTTTCACAACACAAGGATACTTGACAGTGTTTGTTCTTCCAATTTTGCTTTGGAATGTGAAATCATGCTATGCCCACTCTAGCACACTATTCCCTTTTCACAAAGTGTAAAGAAATGGAAATGATGATTTGATAATGACATTTGATAATGAAATCTTTCCCCTCTAAACTAGAAACTGTAATTTAACTAATAGCAACTAATCAAATTGCAAATGTACATGAATGAAGAATAAAGTATCTTATGAGACATTTCAAAATCAATCTTGAGTATGAAAATGAAATGAGAAGAAATCTGTGAAATTAATATAAGTGCAGGTACTATGCAGGGAACATGTAACAAAGACATCATGGTCAATATTAGTAACATGCACACAGGTGGATAAATATATCTGTGAGGGATCTACTGTTGCATGCTGGGAATAATGAGAACACTCACACATAACTTTGTCATAATGAGCTATCTATACTGCAATTCCCTAAAGCAACTGTTACTCTCTTTTTTGGATGTAATTTTAATTGAAGTAGTAATGAATTCTGAAAATTCTAATTTTTGCAAATTTTTTTGTACTAAGCTGACGAGAAATTTTATGTTAAATTTCATAAGAACATAAGAAAGTGGAGACTGCAGAAGGCCAGTATGACCTATACGAGGCAGCCCCTATGACCTATATGAGGTAGATTTCAAGTAAAAATAATTTTGTAGTCATTAGGTTGATGGTAAGTGACTGTGATCTGTCCAGTACTAAAACAGCAGTGACTCAACCTTAGTAGACTATGTATAAAAAAATTATGATTCATTGTCCTGTTTACATTAATACAAGGAGAGGCCTGGTAAATACTTAAATGTACTACTGGGGCATTTCTAGCATTGCTCTAAGATCAATCTAGCAAGACTTATAAAAAATTTCCCATTGCCTGTACTCCCTGAGTATGGCACCCTTTAACCCTTAGGCTCAGCCAATAATGTGGGTTATTCAGTGCTGGACACTGTAGGCCATTACTATTAAATTAAAGCAACAAAATATGTTCAACCTCCCTCTCTTGAGACACTCACCCTCTCATCCACTTGGCCAAAGCCAACATCTTCATCATTTTCCCTAAGAGAGAAAAAATATGCAAAGTTAGCAAACTGAAATTAATAATATCTATAAGTAAAATATGGTGATAAAAGAACCCAGTGTGAAATATGTCATCTGTTCATGCCTTAAGCTTTTGCAAAATGAACATGAATAAAGCGTAATTTATTACACAATTTACTGAATATGTATGCTGTTAATAATAAATTCATCAAAGACCCCATGAAGACAACTTATTAGTTATGGAAAACCATAATAAACAACAAAATAATCTGATCTTTAATAGACACTTACTCCATTTCATTTGCTTTTTCAGAGAAGACTCTCAAAATGAATTCTCCTTCTTCATTGGGCTCAAAGGTGGAGGGCACAATACAGTAGGTGCCGGGGGGCAACTTGAAGCGACATGACACCTCCCTCATGTTGATGAAGGATGGAGAACGAGCCACTGAGGCAGAGTACTTGAAGAAATTCAGATCCAAAGGTCGAGGAACACCATCTGGGTCTCGCAGCTGTGGGATGAGAAGATTAAAGGATGGATATATAATAATTACAGTGATTATGCATTTGTGTGTGTGTGTGTGTGTGTATATATATATATATATATATATATATATAGGACAGCTTATATCTTGAATTACTCATAAGTCAGGGTAACTCGTAACTCAGTTCCACTATATGTAATTTAATAATTAAATTAATCATTAAATGATGTATGTATGTATGTAAGTATACATATTCTTATAAGTTTGAAATTCTCCAAGAGAGAGAGAGAGAGAGAGAGAGAGAGAGAGAGAGAGAGAGAGAGAGAGAGAGAGAGAGAGAGAGAGATTCATACATTGGCAAATGTTCAGGTTGACCCACGTCTACAGAAGTCTTGACTTACGTGATAAATTGCAAAGCCAATAGTAAGACACTCTAAGCCAAGCTTCCTCTGTGAACGGCGATTCTTCTGCATTAGTGCCACAATCACTGTACACTTGTTGTCATCATCATCATCATCAACCTCAGTCAAGGTGATTCTGTACTGAGGGTTGTGCCAGAATGTATCTGTTGACAAACAAGTCACACAAATACGAAGGTTTAATCATGTCGGAGGTTCCCCAACACAACTATGAACAGATTACACATATGTAGATATATAGCAAGCGAGATTGTGATAAGATCTATGAGCTATGTCCATTATCAAGTAACCTTTCTGTGACAAGGGGTATAATAACTAATAAGAAAACATAAATCAATGGGCATCAGACTTACCAAGGAAATTCCTGCAGCCACCAGATGAGGAACCCCTGATCCAGGCTCCCTCAAATACACTCATCTCCCACTTGTGCTGCACAGAGCTAGTGATGTCCTCATCCTCCAGAGAGTCTGGGTTGAGATTGGTCATCTCCAACATGGTGAAATTGGTCAAGAAATCCTGAAGAAGTCAAGAATTAGGATCAATACAGCTCAGCCTAAACTTTTTTGTATATGTGCTTCTTAAAAATCTCCATTAGTATATCAATTTTGTTTGCCTAAGTACAACAATCCTTCTCACTTCTTCTGTTGACTTAGACTGCAACTACATTTTGAATCAATGTTCTTCAACTCTCAACTGACAGTGATTGTTCATATAAAAGAAGCTCGTACCCTTTTGTGGGGCAGTGATCTTTTACATGAGCAGCATTTTCCCACCCATAATTTCAAATCAGAGAGAGAGAGAGAGAGAGAGAGAGAGAGAGAGAGAGAGAGAGAGAGAGAGAGAGAGAGAGAGAGAGAGAGAGAAAACAAGCTGATGGTATCGTTCAACCTAACATCACGTTCAGTTTGCATAACTATTTGTTATGCAATAACTTGGCTCTCAGACATTATTGTTTGCTAAAAACTCCATATCACTGCAATCAATATCAAAAGAGGGCAAGGATTTACTAAACTGAAATAGTTTTCTGGCACTTTTAAGGTGTGTATTTTAGCTGGAAATGGAGACAAAAAAATCATTGAACAGACTGTCAAATAAGGGTTGAATATAAAAGTATTTTAAATTTGTATTGGAATACATATTCATCTTTAAATAATATGATAAACACATGTACAAAAGTTTTGAAGAGACATCAAACAAATACCGTATTGTAAAAACAGTTATAAATACAGAAATGACAATAAAATGATAAGTAGTTTCCAAGGAACTGAGCATTATCACTTACTTTGAAAGACATCCAGAACTCCCCATCATGTTCAAAGGTGAGACCCATCTCTTCCTTCTCCTCAGGAGGAATGAACTGCCATTCTTGACTCTTGTCACTCCAGGGGCCAACCCACTCTGCTTCATTACCCCAAGGGTTACGGATGCGCACCAGAGGGATCTTGCCTGACACTCTTGGAGTCTGGATCTCACAATACTTGATGCGAGTGATGGAATAAGCATGACCACGCACAAGACCATTGTCACAGCGTGCCTCCACCACATTGGGGTCAGGCTGTTGGAGATAAAAGGAGGAAAATGTAGTTTATTGAGAGATTTTGAAGACACATTTGTATGGTTGAGTTATAATCATAGCTTATGTTAGTTTACTTAAATTGGGACACCAAAAAAATGTTTTTTATCTGCATCACAGTGAGAAGGAATACTATAGCCTGAATCCAGAGGAAAAACATCAGAAAATGTCATGTATGATCATTAAACAGCTAGTAAGACATACATCAATAGAGCAACCCATAAGGGAGCCCCTCTGATAGGCCTTCAGCATAATGTTGAAGAGATTTGGTGGAGCCTTGGTCAGGTCATAGATCTCAGACACACCACCAGTAAAGTCTTCCATTGCCTCACAGGTGGTACCTCCCTTTAGAGCCTCATATGAGCCATGCAACCTGTGTAGGGATAAATCAAGGTAAAAGATGTGCATTTCCCATCAAGTCATGAGAATAATTTGTGTAGGTTTGAATACATGCAGAGTATGATGTAAATGTAATATCTCTTTCTTACTGTAGACCAAATCCTTGATAAATAGATAGGTAAGGAAACCATGATGCACTTACTTTGCATAAGCCTTCTCCACCAAGGCAGACCAAAATTCATTCTTCTCCTCTGAGTGCATGAAGACAAGCCGGCCATAAAAGGTGGGCAGTCGGTCATCCACCACAACATCCACCCAACGGCCATACTGCCAGAACCTGAAGGCAATGTACGTATAGAGATGAAAAGATCAGAAGTTTATACTACATTAAGTATCTTTATCAGAAGTTTGGAGAAGTATCATTATCTCAACAAAGTTATAAATACTATATTAGCTTTGATTATTCATTGATTGGCAGCAATTCTCATTTGAAGGGGTACTGGAAGATGCTTTTTCAGAATTCTCTGTTATGGTTAAGCTCTTTATTTGATGAAGGTAACCATAAATTATATTAAAAATAAAACAGAGGAATTACCAGCTAATACAAGAAATAATTGAATCTTTCCTACAAAGAGGAAATGAAGGGAATGCTGTGCAGCAAAACATGAGGTAGCCCATGTTTCTTAGCAGTGATAAAGCTACCACCAGAGAGGACAATTCCTGTAGCCTTCACAGATCATACCTGAAGTGGAAAATACCAGCATAGTTGTCCCCAAAGCTTTGATCACTTGGTACAATTTGGTAGAAGAGGCGGCGGTTGAGGGTGAGGTTTGCCACAGCAGCCAACAGCCAGCAGTCACCTGCCAGTTACAATGTTGGTGATTAACATAATTTTTTTTTCATTACTCCATGGTGGAAATGTTTTCACTTCAACAGAGCATTCCATTATCATTACTTAATTCGTATTCTCTTATGCTTGTAACTATTCCTTACAGTGATCCTGTTCATCAGTACCACTTCTATTCTCATTTTCACATGTTCTGAACTATACAATTAGATAAGTAAATGAAAAGTTGACTTCAGTCAACCAAACTGTCTATAAATGACAGGTAATTCTTTGTCATGTTTTGAAAATCATAACTTTTTATAAAAACAATTGTTTATATAATATGTTTGTACCTATGTGCTATGGCAAATTACATTAACCAAACAATCACACACCTACATTACTATCCCTCAGTTATGTCATTCCACTGAACACCTACCAAGTTCTCCTTGCTTTACATCAAAGCGTGTTGCTCCATCAATGAACAGTTGTGGTTCATCTGTAATTTCCTGAAAATCATGGAAGATAATGTAAAAAAACACAGGCCACTCTGAATAAGATAGATCCCTGAATTTAACATGACTTAAATTTTAAGGCAATATTAATAAAGTATAGTTCAAAACAACTAAGAGCTAACTGCAGTCTATATTATAATGACATGTACTTAATCTTACCCAGATATTACTTCAATACCATTGATTTCTATAAAAAAAAATTGGTGATCTTAACATTTGGCAAAAGAGAAGATAATCTGTGACAGTTTCAAATGTATGCATTCTGCTTACTGATATACATAAGAAATAGTTACTGTATTATGTTTATTCAAAAGCTATGGGAGACTACATATAGTAGTACTCTTTGTTCTAATGCACTGCTACTTACTTGCTAATCCATCCAGCTGGTAAATACTCTAAATGAAATATACATGTGCATATAAACATACCCATAGAAACTAAAATCTATTGTACTGCAATTTACAGCAGATATTATTTTTTTCATTATAAGAGCAGCCACACTCTACCATAATACCTTATGATAAGAACATCACAAAGACAATGAGACAAAGAACTTTCCTTTAAATAAGATACAATATGATATAAAAAGTTACTAGCACAAACATGCAATTGTGATCATCTGAATTCATTAAAAATAAAAAGATAACCACACTGCTACAATGCATACACATGTTTAAATCCCCCTTGGTGTGATGTGACTAGGACAACAAGGTAGGGTATAGATGTTCAAGCCATTCATAGCTTATATAGACAAGAAAATACAAGGTGTGGTATGATATAGTAGCTGGTACCATGTGTTTCAACAATGGTCTGTTCCCTTGCATACATCAAATGATTCATTCCCATATTAAGCTTGCCCATTTACATAACATCAATTTTTTGTGTATAGATAAATCCTATAAGCATCCTGGTCTTCATATGCAAAAAAACAAACAAAAAAAAACATAGAGAGTGATGCCACTGATAACATCAATACAACTAAGACAATTCTGTGCATGCAAACCAAATGTGAAGAAGTAATACCAATTTTAGGTACCTATGTCACTCACAAGACAAGATGTCTTTGGTGAATATATATATATATATATATATATATATATATATATATATATATATATATATATATATATATATATATATATATATATATAACACATATATGTTTATCATAATTTATTAGAATAAATGTTTCCCAAACAAGTATATGATTCCAATTCTCAATTCTATAACACAGAAGATGGACTTTCCATTGGAAATGCTTTTAGTACAACTGTCTATCTTATTAAAAGATAAAACTCCAACATAAAAATAGAAGACAACTCCATGAAGTTCAGAAATCATCTTCCATTTTAGCAATAAGATTATGTAAAAGGTCCTAAGGTCACCTAACATAGCCATAACAAAAAATCCTGTCTCTCAAGAGCTGGAGCACCCTGCTGCTGCTTTCAAACACAGGTGCAAGTACATATGTAGCAAGAATACTAGCACAGGAAACAGACCTGATTAAAATTCCATGATAGGGTTTAATGGTCAACAAAAGCAGTTGTATAACATGAGTTTATGATGAAAGGATGTAAAGCCAATGAGTATGTATTATATTCCCAACAATTAACTGATACTATAACTCATTATTAACAACTTCAGTTTTAAAAGTACGACGTACTTCAAGGTTCCTTTTGGGTTTTACATGCCAGTCATGCTTGACATGTGAAACACACTTAGCATGGGAATGACAATGGTAATTATGATGAGTTCATGATGTATATTGTGATAGATATTCAAGTCTATTTTTCTGGATACAATATGTACAAAGTGTGCGGCCCTTAACATGCGTGTAACCTCCTCTAGTTACACCCAGCCAGCCTTATTTACCTGTCTTATTAGACAGTTTTCAAGATTTATGTGGGGGAGTTCATCCCCAGATGATGATGAAAAGCTACACAAATGATCTACTGGATTGGAGTTTATATGTGCCCTTGTCTGATGGCAAGCAGGTGACTAAATACTATATTATTTACACAGGTGTTGGAGTGCAACAAGCAGTCTGCTTTTACTACTCAAACCTGAGTGCACTGTGTCAGTACCTTTAAAGCCATGATCTCCTATGGAGAAAAATAACATATTAGACAAATTTCACAACCTCAAACATACAAGTTAAAAATAAATCCCCTAAGTTGTAAGTAAAGGTTAATTACCATATTAGTTAATCCATAACATACAACACATACTGTTAATGAAGAAATCTTTCCAAATGGTCAACAAATAAAACGGCACATGAATCATTAGTAATCAGTAACTGTATAAACACAACAGTTGTAAGTATATATAAAATTCACTCTACTTCAAGTAATGAAAGAATTATACAATTAGTATTGATGGCTAATAAAGGAACCATTAAATACACAAACACATACACATATACAAATACACACACACACACACACACTTGGAATGGAACATCACATGACTAATAAAAAAAAGATAAAGAGGGCCTTGGTAACTGACATGTGGAAGGGCAAGGCTGAGGTGAATAGTTATGATATATCTAAGCTTCCATAGAGTGAGGAGTCAACAACAGGTGTCAGGTGGTGACAGATAACTTACGACTCACTAGACCTTTGATGTGTGTACATTCATTAATACATGTACCTGCTAACTCAGTGCATAGAGTAATACAGGGAACTGTGAAGAGTGTGCACATGTGAGTACTGTCTCTTGTCTTCCCTGCTCCTCTATGTGATAGTTTAAAGATGAATCAGTATATCAACTGACTGAGTGGAGACTGTATTTGTCATAGTGGTAAATCTAGTGCAGGCACAGTTGAATATTCTGTATATCAATCTATTTGTCATAAGACTCACTTAATGGTGATACTTTTGTAGTCATCTTTTCAATTTGGTTTGGCCGAATTATTTTCAAAGAAATATCATATAGTGACTGAACACCTGAACTATATGGTGGTGCAGGTGTGGTGTGAATGCTGTGCTCCTGCGGCACCACAGTAGGGTGGGGCAGGCCATCAAATTAAGGTGCTGGCTGATGGTGGGTGTGGCCCATTTGCCTTTGCCTTTCTATCCCCACCTATCAGTAATTTTCAGCCCCTCCTACATCTTCTTTGCTCCTTACACCAAGAGTTTCCCACCATTTGCATATGTTCTTTCATGTTTATATATATATATATATATATATATATATATATATATATATATATATATATATATATATATATATATATATATATATATATATATATAAAATAAGAACCAATACACTACATGTAAAACAAAAAAAAAAGTCACACTGAATGATCTTGTATTAAGTATTTCAATAGGCGAGTTGTCTCTATGTAGATGTAGGGTTCAATTCAAGTAACTTTAAAATCGTAAAACTGAATTTTCAACACTGAATGAGGCTTGTATATATTTTGCATTATCAAAACAACTTCCTTTCATCCCAAAGATGAATGATGAACATCATAGTGGTGTTATTCACATACATGATAATATTTCATATTTAAATGACTATGAAAGGAAGTATAATCTATATGAACCACACTATACCACTAATGTGTCATTACAGTATCTTACTAAGAAAAGTTTAGGCCTATAAAAAACTACAAATTCGGAATATATTATCAATCAAATGCATGTGTATAGCATAAATAAATTTCTTGGTAATACATCCACTATTGGAATCTCCATTTGTATTCTATCATAGAATGTGCTGAAATCTGGCTATTGCATCTTTCACAATGCAAGATCTAAAACATTCAAAACTACAATCATACACCATTCTTTATCTTTCAACACTACAAGGAAAGTGAATATCAGTATTCTACAAACTGAACACATAACTCACATGAGGCCTCTTCCACTCAAAAGGCTTTGGTGGGGAGCGGGAGAAGAAGATGGAGGAGTCTTCCGCTGGGAAGTCTGGATCTTCAAAGAGAGTGCCACTGTCCATACACTGCTGCCGGAGCTCATAGAAGTCCTGTACTTGGCCACGGGGACGCAATCCGGACCCTCGCTCCCCAAACTGGAAAAGGAACAAAGCATAAAACAAAACTGCAGAGGAATAAAACATGTGCATTTTATTTTATTTAATTTTTTTTTTTTATGTAGGAGGGACACTGGCCAAGGGCAACAAAACAGTAATACAAAAGAATAGCACTAAGGTGCTATTCTTTACCTTCATTTCAATGCATGCTTCTACTGTGCCATAATTTTAGGTGAGTTTTTCATCTCTGCATCAGAAAAGAAATATTAAGTCTATGTCTTTCAAATCCATATTTTACACATATTTGATGGATTTAGATTTTTACAATTAGCATCCCCACATTCCCCAACACCATTCCATACTTTCCATTTAATATAAGATACCCATGGAACAGGGCTTCCAACTCCCATTCTTATAAAACATTTCAAATACTGATCTCAATTGCCTTGAAGAGACTGGAGTGGAAGTAATAAAGATTTTTAATGGTCTTTTCACGATCCAAAATGAGAGGAAGAGAAGTAGGAAAAAATCGTGGTCTTTGAAAATGGTGCAAGATTCTAAGACGAGTCCCGAATTCTTTTCAAAGTACTTATAGACCAAAATAATACATACACATTCCATTTTTTTTTTTCGGTGGAACAAACATGTATCACGAGCAATAAATACATAAAAAAACAATTTCTCCGATTCTCTGCAGTAAATAAGTTCTTCCTCTTTACTACCTTGAAGACTTCCTCACTATCCTGGCGACTGAACACAGAGCTAAGGCGGTGACGCTTGGTGCCAGCAGCGGCGGGCGTGGGCGGGGTGGTCTTCGTCGGTGTGGTCGGTACAGGTGTCACACGCCGGAATGTGGTGGTGGTGGTGGTGATGGATTTGTCACCAGGACCCACTGTTTTCTTGCTCGACACAAATATCTTAATTCCAGTACGCAAAGAACCCATCTTTTCGTGCGCGTGATGGTTGCTGGGATAAGTTCAATGTTCCTTTCGTGGCGAGTTCAGGACGTGCTCAGTTCAAAGTGTGAAATGGAGTTTACTAATTTATCTGTTCTTGCATAATCTGTGTTTGATAATGTACATTAATCATCGGCATTTAATGAAGTTAGTGTAGCCATTAAGTAAATTTTTTTTACATAAAACGAAGTTCAATGCTGCCTGTTAAATCAGAACAATTAAGAATCAACCATGACATTTCACCTCCTTTGCCCAAAAGGTAACTAAATCAGGAGGGTAAACACTGAACTAGCTGGAAAACTGCTTCTCGTTGCACACACGAGGATACTGAATCTACACAAATACTACTGAAACATTCACATCTATCCGGAGCACTGTACTTTGACTGCACTAAATTTTCTTGAAACTCGAGAAAAATCACGAGAACTGCTATCAAGCCAAATTCATGAAAGTATTACTTTTTTGCAGTAGACTTTCACGACCAATTGAGATGAAGAAACGCGTTACACAACTCCCAACTGTTAGCATGGGACAGCACACACACAAACACACCGCGGGCCAAGTAGCACCAAGTGACGCACCACCACTACTGAACCACAGGATACACATGTCCTATCGGCTGACGCATCCCTTCTCATGCTCGTACGATTCCACCACATTTGCCTCTAATGAGAAGATAAGAAATAATGTGTAAAAAGAGGGGCATAGGAGAAGCCGACTTTATACGTTCAGAGTCGTTATATTCAGCTTCTTGACACGCTTGGTAGATCTTGACGTCCCGAACAAAACCGCATCTCGAAACCGGCACATACTCTTTAATACAGAACTGGGAACCCTTCTATCAACACAGGATGTTTTGCAGATAACAAGCTCCGTTATTTATTCACTGTCCAACCACGGCATCGTAGTGTGTGGAGTTAATGTCACTGTGACATTATACTTCCCGGGGATACAGCCATGTTGCGTGAGGACTAAAAATACACGGTCATCTCCTTAAGTGGTCACGAATCCGCGCTTCTTCCGCTGCCGATAGATCATTGAAGGTTACGGAATATTCTCCATCAGCACACTCCTAATAGGTTCTTTGGGTCACTGATGACAAAAACTGCTTTAAAAGATTATTCTACAAACCAATTAATTATAAACCTTTACTGCGCCACCTTAAGATCAATCTACAAGTCATATATTCCCAAGTGTAATATATATATATATATATATATATATATATATATATATATATATATATATATATACAAAAAAAAAAAAAAAAAAAAAATCAATATTGAAGTATTTTCGTTTCGAGGCAGCATTCTCTGGCCTCGTAACATGATAGCAACATGTTATAGTGAATCGCAGAATTATTCTACAGGCGAGGAATTCTACACATTGTGCTGTTCATTTTCCAACTTCGTTCACCTCTACCATGAGCCCCGCCTCCTGTCTCTCAGGGGTGTGCGTGACCACCTATCAATAACACTCCCCGCTCGCCTCTAGGCTTTACCCAGCGGTCACATTCTCTATCTGTAACCAGATCCATTGCCAAATTTCTTTCATTCTTTTTTCCTATACGTACCTTCAAGAAAAGTAGGATAATTACACATACGTAAAGATGTAATACTACCTTAGAGATATCTGACATGAAAAAGTAAAATCTACTGTGTAGGCAAGAATGAAATACCAAACAAGAATAATACTAGTAATCAATATGTTCTGTACAGGTTGTGGAAACTGAAGTACGAATATGTGCAAAAGAGAATGGCGTGAAGAGGGATGGGAAAAGCAACTCTAACAAATGAAAGCTAGAAACAACAACAACAACAACAAAAAGAATGTTATGATACTTTCGTTAGGTAGGAAAACTGCTTCATCAAGTATGGAACCATATAAGTTATCTTGTAGGTTATAATACCACCAAAAATAAAAAAAATATCTTAAAACACTCACAGCAGGATATAATGAAACGATAAATGGTGTCTCAATCAGTGGCAACAATAACTTATGGGATAGGTCATGGAGTTTTCATTTCCTTAGCCATTCATTAGTAACACAATCTTACACACACACACACACACACATTTCCCACTTTCTGTCTGCTTCCCACAGCCGGCGATCACAAGTCAACAGGCAAAGATGGAGGAAGGGGAGTGGTGGTGGTGCAGGAGGGAACATTGGCGCCAGAGAGCGACGGGTGAGGCAGGGAAGAGAA
Organism: Callinectes sapidus; assembly: GCA_020233015.1. Classification (NCBI taxonomy): domain Eukaryota; kingdom Metazoa; phylum Arthropoda; class Malacostraca; order Decapoda; family Portunidae; genus Callinectes; species Callinectes sapidus. The sequence continues at coordinate 11,381,605 of CM035193.1, forward strand.
CAATATTATTGCCAAAAGGTTCAGGCTCGTATTCTCAAACACTTCTGTACTTCACCACCACTATTTCACAAGGCTTTATTTAAGTGTACACGATTTTTTTTTTTTTAAGGTATTTTCACGGTTCTAGATACAGAGTGACAAGATTTTCTACATTATTAACTGGAAAAACTCTCGAAAATCCCGCTAATCATCTCTGTGGCCTTGAAAAATAGTCGTGGAGAGAGAGAGAGAGAGAGAGAGAGAGAGAGAGAGAGAGAGAGAGAGAGAGAGAGAGAGAGAGAGAGAGAGAGAGAGAGAGAGCAAAGGGTTTCTGAATACAGCCCTCAGCCTCCGATACTTTCCCTGACCCTTTCCATACTACACATTGAAGAAACACATTAATCAACCTTTGGCACCGTGTATCTCATAGTGGTCAATAGGTCCCATAACTTCCCAGTGCCCTCCCCGCCTTATCGTCTCCAGTCCAGCGATAAGCGAGGCATCCAGTTCACATTGGCACTCCCCTGCAATATGTCCAGGCCTGCCGCAGCGTGAGCAAGGCGCCACTCTCCCCTTTTGCTCTCCTAACCTGAGATTACTCTTATTCGTTTAGAGTCAAAGATCGGACCCAATGATTTACTATAGTGATGTTTTTAGTATTCATGTGAAAGTCAGTCATCCGAGCTACGTACAATTAGGATGGGTTAGATAAGGTGAAGACAGGCAGTTTTAAGTAAAGTAAGATATCCTTAGCATTAAGTGATCTGTTTCTATCAATATTTTCTCTATAAATAGCTAAAGACAATAACACTCTCTCTCTCTCTCTCTCGGACATATGGGTTCCCTCAGCCTCCCGGAGTGCCCCTCACTGCTCGTAATTTCCCTCAACGATCGATACCACGATGGCCTAGACAAGTCCCCCTGTATTCCTCAACAAACGCCTTATATCGATTCATGAAACTTGAGACGAAAGAGTTGCCATCCATCTCCGCTGTTAATACACATCCACCGTTGTTTATATGACCAATAATGCAGGTAATGCGGCTTAAATGTGTGTTGAAAGGTGAGACTGTGTTGAAGTCAGGTGTTTTTAATGGTCTGTGACTTGGATGACATCAACCGCTATAATTTGCTTCCTGGTTTACTTTGCAATACTTAAGCTGAGGTATTTGGTAAGTTTATTGTAGTAATAGTGGCGATAACAATGTATATCCTCAAGTGATAATGTCTTGATATATACACATTACCAATAAACTAAAGGAAACAAAAAAAGAAATATAAGAACGAAATAAGATGGTTAGGATTCATTGGAAGAAACACTAAAATCAAAACAACAACAACAACAACAACAACAGCAAACTTCAAGCGGAATCACCCACACACTACATCGTGTCTCCCTACATAATCACATAACAAGAAAGTAAAAATAATGTGCTGGGAGTCATTTATTTACAGTTTAACGTTTCCAGCATTCTGTTGTATAATCGTGACATGGGCTAACTAAACTGCACAGGATATGGTGTATCTTATCTGGTGTAAGTAACTCCCCTTCCAGTGCATATCTTATCAGTTACACACATGGAGCTGATTCACCCTCGTGGCGGAGACAGACTATACCTTACTTACACTGTCCTGCCAGATAAATACTACTCGTTTACCAGAGCTGACGGATCGTAAAAGGCGTATTATTCAGATGATCAACTCCCTTTACTGAATATTTCCTTGCTCTCTCTCTCTCTCTCTCTGTTTTTTCAAGTAGTTATCTATGGGGTGTGCTGTAGGACGAGGGTGGTAATACGCGATTTGGTGGTGTGGGTACTTAATATGCGTTAGTCATTAGCACCACTGCCACACCCGTTTACCAGCCCGTCATGCAGCGACTTGCAATTATTAATCGAGTAAGTTAAATAGACAGGACGCACATGTGTAGTTTGCGTATGACGGCACAGGAAGAGAGATAAGATAATAGCGCCACGCTTCTCACTCTTGCTGGACTGATTTCAAACGTTTGCTTTTCAGTGATTTGAAGAGAAATACAAGTAATTCAAATACCAAACTATGGATATTCTTACTGTCACTACGTACTATTACTATTGCTGCATTTGTGTACCTCTATTACTACTACTGCTGCTGCTACTACTACTACTACGAGGACGAAGAGAGTAGTAATAGAAGTAGTAGTAGGAACAGTAGTAGCAGCAGCAGACGTGGCGCCCCGCTGCCAGGCGCTACTACGAGTTACTCTACTATTCCCTCGTGGTGTATACTCACGGCCCACACGAGGCTACCGATCACAGGCAGGCGGTAGGGCATAGTGCCGGGTCTCCTTTCCTGCCACACGGCGTCCCCTTTAAGACCCAATCGCTGGTGTCTTGTATTATTAAGATCGGCCGACACCCACCACGTCAGTTCCTCGGCGATGCATGACTGGCGCGGGCAGTATTGTAACCACCGAAGTTGTGATGCTGCACGGAGAGCGATACTCTAGTTTACTCTGCTGGCTCCATCCCTCCTCTCCCGCGCCCCTACTGGAGCGTACTCCGCCGCGCAGGGACCCCCAAGTTGCCAATCCAGTATTTTCCCATATAGGTGAAATTTTCCCCACATCGGTCACATTTTTCCTACAACTACGCAACATTTACCTTTAAGTCTAGACGCAGTTTTCTGTTAATATTGCTGCATACTTTGGAAAATGTTTAGAAATAATTTGTCCCGTTTTAAAAGATGATGTTATTTATAAACTGTCCTATGACTCAATTGGCACTTAATTAAGGAGATCTGCAAGAAAATGACCAGTAATCAGAGTAAAAGAAGAAAGTGCTTTCATTCCGTCACTCTCACCTGTCTATGATCATCTCCCAAACATAACTCTGCCGACTAACCCGTAATGACAGATAAAAGAACATCGTGGGTACAATTGACCACTTTTAACTGAACCGACTGTTTGATGGCGGTGGTGGTGGTGGTGTTGTCACGACCACCTGCAAGGTGATATAGCACAAGGCAGGCTAACTCGTATAGTCAGGCCCTATTGTGCTGAGGTATTGGTTTTGCTTATCTACGTCAGTCCTACCACCTGTGAGCATGACCTTGAGCAAAATGACAGATAGATCTGTAAAGAATATCATGCTCTCAACGTTTCAAAAATAAGAAGTGGCTAATTTGATAATTTGATACCAAGTGTTCCCTGTGCGAATTCCAACGATTTTTTTTAGAAAACTATACTTTATTTGTATGACTCATGACTTCCCTGGTATCCTTAATTCCTTTTTTGTTTACATTAGACTCTTCGCCAAAATCCCTCCATTATTCCAAACTGGTGAAACTTCCCTAGAAAGTGGGAGCGCCGTTGGCAACGAAATAGTTTCCTTCTCGTCTGCCAGAGTCACGATAGCACCGGGAGGCGCTCGATGCTCTTATCTCGCCTTCACTTCACTGAGGGGCGTTGCGCGGAACACTGCCAGGGAAGCGTGTGCGAAAAAAAGTCTCCGGAAAATCACAGCTAAATAAGACTTTCGTTCCTCGATTCTTTTCGCTACACTGGGAGTTCCTTTGAAGCTTTCCGACCATTTGACTTTTGAATCTGCAATATGAAATACTTATCGAGTCTTAATTTTCTCCTTTCAGCGGTGCGAGGTCGAGCCAAAATGAGCAACCATGTTAAAGGGACACCGCCACGGGCATGCACAAGTGAATGGAATACGAGTATTAATAGGATACCTTTTGTAACTTTTCACTTAGACAATAATTACTGCAAACCAACTTTAATCATCGTATTCAGACCTAGGTTTAGTTAGCTTAAGGTTCCCGCAGGCAGATCTTGAAAATACGTCTATAAGCACACCCAATACTATAGATAATTTATTACCACAAACAACAAATCGAAGGAAACTCGAATACACACCACAGTAAATCTTTAGAGCTTCCTCCAAACCACACCCTTATTGCAAACTTATTAGGAATTTCAAAGCAGACATATCAATGAAAACTCCAAGAATGATCTCAATACTTATACAGTACTTCATGGCATTACTACTCCCTCGTGTTCGGAAAGCAATGCAGGGGAACTAACACGCTTACCTTGAAGACTTTCCCCAGACCGTGACGCACCATTGTGGGCGACGGATGCAGGCGAGTGGCTCCGTCGCAGTGAAGAAGGGCGGGCGTCTGCCAGCACACCACGAAGCAAGATCAGCCTCTCGCTATACTATTGACCGCGCACCACAGACTCGCCTCTCCGCCTATCACTTCCTAATTATCTTAAGTGCAACTCTACCACAACGGAAAAGTTAGGTTTGATGACATTCCATTTACCGTGTTTTATATGGCTGGTCAATGCAATTCTACCACAGCGAAAACACCTTCAACATGACATTCCATCTACCGTGTTCTTATATCACTGGTTATGACGTGGTTTCCATTCCTCGTGATGCTTACTATGGTGAACAAACTTAGCTCGTTGAATTAGGGGCGTGAATTAGGGGCGTGGTGTGTTCCCAAATCTCTGATAAATTACTTTCGTATGGTGGTTAAAATACGTTCCCTCTTTTTTCTCATGCATTATAATAGCATGCATTTCATATCTTCCCATTAAAACTTGTTCTCTCTATCTTTCAAACTCATAGCAACGTCTCTGAGGAAATTGCCTCTTTTTCAAACAGCCCGTAACTCTAGTTTTTCAGAAAATGGTTTCCTTTCATCTTGCTATATCAAAATTTCAAAGCATTTACTTCAAGATGTACATTATATTATCCGTACAGATCTTTTCTCTGAAGTGGCTCAAAACTAACGATGTCAGAATCAGAGGCTTCAGCACAAGTAAGCATCACCGGAATGAAGACACAATAAAACCTGATTCAATATCTATGTTTCAAAGCAATTTTTTCGGCAACATTTCACCGCTTGCACACAACACTGATATCTACCCATATTTTGCACTCGAAACTCCGCTGCTCACGCCCCAAACTCTCCTGCGTATCCTCCTCCCCCTCTGAGCTGACAAGGGAGCGCAACCAAGCACTTCTCTCAACATGAAAGCGCATTCTTGGGTCTGCTGTGAACTTCATCAGCTCCTCCGCCCCCGCAGGTCACGTCTATGATACGACTCCACTAGCTAGCACCTCGTCGTCTGTGCTGCTTCATGACCACACCCTCCTCTTATCATCAAGCTTTATCTTCATCTCCATCTCATAATCCGCTGCCTCTTTCTGTCAATCTCCAATATAGTCACATATAATATTGGTATCCTTTATCAGTTCATTTATCACGTGAATGCACCGTCATGGGAGCTTAATTTGTTTAGTGTCCTTAGGCAGTGGTATGGAGAATGTACGTTGATAAGAAAGCAGGAGGAGGAGGAGGAGAGTAACGATCGTGCCTTTTCCGTCTTAGTTTCAATGTATAAATGGTAGAACACCTGAAGAGACACACCTGCACAGACACTTATGGACGCCCGGGAGCACAGGTGTGTATGAGTCATGAGAGAGAGAGAGAGAGAGAGAGAGAGAGAGAGAGAGAGAGAGAGAGAGAGAGAGAGAGAGAGAGAGAGAGAGAGAGAGAGAGAGACCGAAATGCTTTATTCTCACATCAGTGTTTTCGAAAGACACAACAACGATTAGGAGAGTTCCCCAGCGTGTTCCTCCTGTTGATAATGTGGAAATCTTTCTAACCCATCACTAAAACCGCAGAAACACCCCAAACACCCGAAGCTTCAACTACGAGCCCTTTAAAAGTTGATGTGGTGCGGAAAAAAAAGTAAAAAAAATTCAGAACGCGGTCCGAACAGTAATCCACCTCACACGGTTCTTTCACGAGGTCACCGCCAGAGGGAATACCGACAAGATTACCCCAGAGGACACGAGTATTGTCAAGAACTGTTTGCTCTCGTCTCGCTATTCGACCCACTCACATCACCGCCGCCTCCCAGCTCACTAAAGACCGACCTCTTCCCTCACCCGTACTCCAGGGCGTTCTATGTTTAACTTTTCTTCTCACTCCGCCTCCTCGCCCGAGTAAACAATGTACTGGTAACGGCAGGTGTTTACAAGGGGCGGCTCCGGAAAGGCTGTGGTGTTTTTTGCAGCTATTTTTTGCTTTCTAGGGGCCTTCTGTGCAGTGAGGAGGGAAAGGGGAGAGAAAAGGAGAGAAAAGACTTTCATATAAAAAAAGGAATGAAAAAAATAAGCTAAGAAGAAAAGAAAGATTAGTGAAATATAAGAAGATAAACCTCTCTGAATTAGTTTTCGTTGAGGTATTTTTAATGGATAAAGTAAGAGGAAGAAAAAACTTATACTCCATTTTAGGGGATTTGAAACTTTCACACATTTGAAGGAATCAAGAGAGACTGGATGGGATTCATTGTGATTTAGGAAGGATCACGACTTTATAAAATTCTGAAGCACGGCTGATGATAAAGGAAAGTAAGGCTACAAAGGTGAAGATAAAGAAGGAAATACCAAAATAGATATATCTTGATACGTGAAACTGATAAGAGGTTAAAAAAAATAAAGATAACGAGGAAAATAGAGAATAAGAGAAAAAAGTAACATATTAACGCATGAAAATGATTTAGGAAAAATTTACAAATACATTTCACCACATTCAAACACTGATACCCGAGAAGCACCTTTACGCAACAACACATTAAGGGCGAAATGTACATCACACCTACTAGTGCTTGAGACGACTATCTACAGTGCTAAGGGAGTCAATCTAAAGAGTCAACTTGGTGAGTCAGTTCAGTCAAGCAGCGTCGAGTCAGAAAAAAATAAATAAATAAAAGTGACGTGTGGGGAAGAGTCAGTTTACTAATACTTGAGCAAAAACCCGACGCCTCACAGGCCACACATCACATCTGCGCCACTTCCCAGCAATCTTAAATAAACACCAATTTTCTCCCCTTCCCTCACAGCACAGACATCAAACTGACAACATGAACATCAAAGTCGAGAAGGAAAAACACCACAAGACACAAGAATAACACACACAAGGCAGCAAAACTTACCCAATAGACCTTGTGGTTCTTTACGTTGTACGGCATCCTCTTGCTTTAATACGGGATTCGATACTTCTTAACGGAATCAGGTACTTCTTAAGGGTATCCAATGCTCTTTTAGGGGAGCCACGTCTTCTGCAAGCTTACTTGTTCACTTCTTGCAGTTTCCTTTATTTATTTTTGGTTCTTATGTTCAAGTTGTCACCGGTGGAACATTTCTCATTCCCCGGAGCAACAAAACACGTTCGTTCTCTATTCGTAACTGTTCGTAGCACAAGCACGGTCAGTCAGAATAGCCTACATAAGCAAGGTAGATATAATAAAGACCATTAAGGATCAGGATTGAGGGAAATTACAGTAGATTTTTGTCATTTAAAGGGATTTGTGAGGAAAAGAAACGTAGAAAAGGTTAAAGAGGATAAAGAGGATGATGAAGAGATAAAAGAAGTTGAAAGAGGAGAGTGAAAATACTTGAGGATTTAAAGGAGAAAGAGAAAGATGGAACAGAAAAAAAGTGAATAAAGATGAGGAGAGGAAGGGAAAAAGAGAAGAGAGGAAAGATGAATGATTAAGATTTGGAGGAGAGCCAAATATAAGAGAAAAGAAAAGAATAAGAACAAAATCAAGGCAAATAAAGACGAAGACGATGAATATGAGGAGGAGGAAGGCAAAAATCAGGAAGAGTAAACAGTATCTACACCCACACCCACCCACCCACCCACACACACACACGCACGTAATTACATGGTTTATTTGCTTATCTTGTTTGTGAGCATTAAATATCAAGCGGTGCGGTATTAACTATAAATCTCTCTCTCTCTCTCTCTCTCTCTCTCTCTCTCTCTCTCTCTCTCTCTCTCTCTCTCTCTCTCTCTCTCTCTCTCTCTCTCTTTCTCTCTCTCTCTCTCTCAACATCCTTTATCTTTAGAATCTGGCTCGTATCTATTCTTACATCACCTCTATTCAACTACACATCTTTCCATATACCTACCTATCTATAATCTGTATTTACATAATATCACTATCTTTCTAACTAATCATCTTTCTGGCTGTCTTATCTGTGTATCCTATTTACTATCTACGTCTTATCAATGTTTACCTATCTGCATTTGTCTGTCTCATCTAACGGTATACCTCATTCTATACGTTTCAAGAGCAGCAAGTCACCGTCATAAGTAAGGCTACGCAAGTTACCCCTTTCCACTACCACCAAGCGGGGAACCAAAAGAAAACGGGGATAATAAGCACTCAATAAAAAGTCTACGGACTCTTCACATATACTTCTATTATCACAATGCGCAACTCGCCACTAAGCAGGCACTATTCGACGCGTTTGTCCTCCTGGGAACTATTATTGAACTGTACAGCGGAAACACATTAACATATTTTATAGAGTAGGAGGGAAGTGTTGTAAAGAGAGGAAGAGAAAAGGCTAATTACATTCATAACACAAACGTTTAACTTGTAATTAATGCCTTTGCAACGAGGGATACTAACAGATTCCACGCAGCAGGAGATTCTTGTAAACAAAACTAAAATGGAATAAAGAACCCAGAAAATAAAGGAGAAGGAACAATAGACCCCGAGGCTTCTATTCTTGGCATAATTCACACCGCTCGTAATTTGCATCTGTTTCCTTGTGGCAGAGTGACCCATAAATCCCTGCATAATGAGACTCGGATAAAGGTGGAGTAGGAGAACGAGGTGGTGGTGCTGGTGGTGGTGGTGGTGGTCGTGCTTTCTATAAGGTGGATACAATGAATCTCAAACAAGACAGTAAGTCCACGCTAGGCTGTTTAACTTCATGACACACACAAAAACTATGGTTAATAATCTCAAGGAAAGAAATCCTCCTCTTAGCGAATCATTATAACTTCTATCTTTCGTTACCATTTTTCTTTTACCAAGTCTTGCCATTTTTTTCGTCTTCACGTTTGTTTAATTAGTCTGGGATAGTTTGATCTTTTGCTTCAATCTTTCAAGTTTGATTTTCCCTTTCAATAACAATTATACTGCCAAAGAAAACTATAACTTTACACTACAGTATGTGAGTGATCGAGGGAGATAGTGACTACTATTTACTGTAATAATGAGGTTAAACTACGGTAAAAAGGTGATGGTGGTGGTGGTGGTGGTGGTGGTGATGGTGGTGGTAGTGATGGTGGTGGTGATGGTAGTGATGGTGGTGGTAGTGCGTGAGACAGGTCAGAGGGTCATACAACTCGTATTGATTACCATTCACCTAAATATGGAACTCCTAATCTGGTATGTTCATTCCGTAGGATTTTATCGTTGTTATGCCTATCCTGATAATATAATTACTGTCACCGCCACTATATATACCTATGAAAATTGGCGGCATATTGATCCTACTCTATGCTTTACCTATTCTTATTCTCTTCTATGCTTCATCTACTTCATCTAATGTTATATTTACGTATAGCATAATTACCTACTACGATCTCTCTCTCTCTCTCTCTCTCTCTCTCTCTCTCTCTCTCTCTCTCTCTCTCTCTCTCTCTCATGCAACAACTGAAAACGACCATCAGTTGCCTCTACCACTCTAATCTATCCATGTGCTTGTTGTCTTCCACTTTGTAATACCTTCCAGTAATACATTTCACTCCACGACAATGAGTTTACTGAACATAACGTGACGTGGAAAAGCGTCAACTCATGCACCGCCACTCTCTCTTTCATTGCCACCTGTTGAGTCACGGGTCATTCAGGCTGACCACTGTGCCTTCCTCAACACTGTCACGTTAAAGTAAGTGGTAAACAATTGTTGTTCAGGTAATAGTTCAACACTTCATTTGTTTGGATTTTCATTTTCACTTTTTGGATTAACATGCTCACTCAAGCTAACCATTATGACTCAACACAGACAAGATCTAAAGGAGGGGCTCTCAAACTGGGGTTCGCCAAAAGATTTCCAGGGGTACTTAGATGGCTGATCTAATGATATCCTTTGCGGTACCATTGAGTTAGTGTTAGTCACTACAATAACATTTTGTTCGTCAGATAACTAGAGATCCGGGTAGAGACGGTCTTATAACTCAGGAGGTTATTAACGGGAAAAATGTCAAAAATCTCTGATCTACAGAGTGAAGTTGGATGTGCATAATGTCTTGGTAACATCATGCACTAGGCCATCGGTGCCACTCAAACGCGTGTCTACGGACAAAATATTGGTGGTCTTTTCCTCATAACAAGGTACTTCCTCTGGTGACAGTACTTCGCGTGACGACACCACAACGTGTGTCCTCCACACACACGCAGAGTCTTTCCAGCGTTAAAAAGGTCACTTATGAATGTTGTATTGGTAAGACACAAGTAGAAACACATAAAGAATGTATGGTGTATATCCACACAGTCATTCTTTTCTATTGCAATCCCTCGAAGGATCGTACAGTGTAAGGGAAAGAGTGCGTGGAAAGCAAGAGGGAAAGCAGAGCGGTGAGGTGCTACTCCACCGCACGTCGACCGACAGACTGACTGACTGAATGCCTGTTGAGAGAGCGCTCTTCCTCTCCCCTTCCGCCCACCCGACACGCAACACCGCCTATGCCGCCCCACCTTCCGCCCGATGTTTTGCCTGAGGGACTCCCGCGAGGAGCGTGAATGAAGGGCAAGGCGACAGTGGCGTATTAGAGCACCTGACACACTCCACTCTTCTTAAAAATGAGTCTCTGGTGGAAAGTGATAACAATATTTCCAGCAACAAAAACATGTTTTATGAAATGACTCACAAAATTAATCTTATCTCAACAAATATTTAATCCAGGTTAATGTGTGAAGGTTGGGATACACTGATTATGCTACACGGGTTCGAGTAATCAATACGCAACACCGATGACTCACTCATTTAACAAGCTACACTATCAGTATAGTTAAATGGGTCACCTTTAATGCACCGACCTAAAAAAGTAAATTGAAATGATAAAATAAAAGTCCCTGATACAGCTTAGCGCTTCCAATTAATAATCCACAAGTAATACACGCCAGTCAACACAGCGAAACAGACTGGTTATTGTTGCGGTTGGCCTTCAAACAACTATTTACCCCCTTCAGAGCTGGGACGCAACTTTACGATGACATGATTTTGTTGACATCAAAAAAGCTCTATGGAAGTCTGAAGATCAATAGCCAGAGTCTTTACTATTCTAATCCCCACATAAGTTTCTGAAGCTGTATGAAATCGTCAAATAGTAAGAACAGATATGAAAATGTGTCATAATTATAAAGGAGTTAATTTGTCAACAGCCCTCTCCTACTTCACCTATATACTTGGTACTTCAACCGTTCGATCTCCCCAGACGCTACTCCCTGGTTGTTTCTGGTTCACGCCGTTCGAAACTGCTTCACCTCACCACACTGCATCATCGTTCGCCGCCTCAGCCAATCCCTGCCGGTTTCCCCTACCCAGTTCCACCACCCCACCACTTCTCCAACACCCGTATTGTGAAGGCTTCCAGGCTAAAACCAGAAATATTTTATACCCTTATCGATGTTCTCTCCCACTGATGCTGCAGATGTGTTTTTCTTTCTTAGTGAACTATTAGTAGAATATTGAGACCCATGAAAAATCACGATTTTCACTTTAGAGCTATATCATAACTAGACAAGAGGAGGAGGAGGAGGAGGAGGAGGAGGAGGAGCAGCAGCTCGCCATGCTATTTTAAGTAAAATCAAATCAAGATTGTGATTTTGTCATGTTGAGAAAATCCTTTTATTCTTTTCTTATTTATCCTTTTTGTTCTCATTTTACTTTTTCTACGTATGAAGGAAGCTGCCCAAACCTACAACGTACCACTTTTTTACCCACTCCCCCTCAAAAAAATATAGAAAAAAATGGGAAAACTGTTCGATCGAGTTGTTTAATTTAGTTCCGGACGTGTTGTGAAATAGTGCAAGTCATACGAAGGTGGGAAAACAGAACCAGGTGGAGTTGCAGGAATGCCTTGTGTTGTCCTGCCATCGCACTCAGCCCTGCATCACACGTCCTTCACCTATTCACTGCACCCTGCCATTACCTCCATCAGTATCGCTATCTCCAGTATCCTGCTATTACCTCCGTCACTCTATACACAGTACTATCTTTCTGCTCCCTGTTATCAAGCACAATTCATAGTACATGCATCCATCACTGATATTAACCCCTACAGTACTGGGACAAATATTTTACCATGAGTTTTGGATGTGATTGGATGATTTTATTGACATTAGGTATAAAATCGCCAAGTAATAAGCAGAATGAATATGAAAATGTGTCATGTTACTGAAGGGGATTAACTTCAAGACATCGGCTCAAGCTACCTTTGCTGCTATCCTCCCCCTCACCGCCATCAGCTCAGCGCCCTTGAGTAAAACATTCATTTACACAACCTGAGAAATTTACATCAGACCTATTAGTGGTTGAGAGAGAGAGAGAGAGAGAGAGAGAGAGAGAGAGAGAGAGAGAGAGAGAGAGAGAGAGAGAGAGAGACGAGAGAGAGAGAGAGAGAGAGAGAGAGAGAGAGAGAGAGAGAGAGAGAGAGAGAGAGACGAATAGATGTATTTGGAAGGAATTCATGAAGCTTCACTGAGAAACAAATTTGTCTTCCACAACGCAATATAAGTACCGGAAAGCCTGCCTCTCTCTCTCTCTCTCTCTCTCTCTCTCTCTCTCTCTCTCTCTCTCTCTCTCTCTCTCTCTCTCTCTCTCTCTCCGTTTAACTTTTTTTTTCTTTTTCACACCTCAACTTCACCTTCAATAGATGTTAAGTGTGGTAATCGAAAGTGAACGCGCGCGCGCGCACACAAATTCATTCAAATATTTTACTTTAAAATAAAACCACAAGAGAGAAGTGGTGAAACTGACCTACATATTATATTTCTAAAGCGTGATTCGGCTTTCGCCTCTCAATCGTGATTAAAATGTTTAGAGGAGGAAATGTATAATTTACCTTAATTTCAACCAGGTTTCACTTTCAAATGCAATTTAAAAAGCAAAACAGTCATACACTGTTGACATAAACTTCTATTTGTTTCGTTATTTAAAATTCAGTACTTTGGGTGGAAGAGAAACAGGTCTTTTTTTTCAGATCTTGACCTGGAAATTCGCGGTACGAGTATATACTGAATATTTCTCATCTTCATAAGAACCAAACTTAGATAATATTTAATCTCAACAATATTTCTCTTTTAAACATCTCAGAAAGTGAGGAATAACACTTCATTGATCGATGTAAAAAAATCTATAACAACAACAACAACAACAACAATAATAATAATAATAATAATAATAATAATCAGAACAAGAACAAGAAAAAAGATCATAACAAAGGCTTCAGGTAAACAAAAACAAAAAAGAAAAAGAAAAAAAAGAAAGAGATAGAAACAAAATGAACAAGTCCTTGAGAAACACTACAAACAAAAGGCCCTCTAAAAAAAATTATATCGTATGTCCCTTTAAATCTTTACTAATGAACTTTTTTTTCCCCTTTAGTGAAAGACTCGCCCGCAACCTTGACATTTTTTCCTGTATTTTCTCTAATTGTTTTTCCTTTCATTTTTTGCTGGTCTTTCTTAATGGATTGTGCGCACGAGTGACCGCCACCAGTAAGATTTTCAAGGTAAGACACGTGATGCTGTTATTGCTCTCTCTCTCTCTCTCTCTCTCTCTCTCCCCCTCTGACCTTTTGCCTTCACATGACTCACCATTCACGCACTTTGAACCTCCCCCCCCCCTGCCTCCTCACCCAATCCTTACTCACACTCCCCCACGTCTGCTTCCTCATGTCCAAACCCCAAAGGAACCCATTCTCCTCCCTCCCCAGCCTATACTTCTCCCTTTCCCCCCACACAGTCCTCATCCCTTGTCTCCAGAACCCTTAATTACCGTCAACATCAGGTATCCGTCCGCCTTACTCTCTCTCTCTCTCTCTCTCTCACTGTCTCTGCCTGCCTCTCCTCTCTCCTTTATTCCCTAATTCTACCTGTCAATGGTCCTCCTCCCTCTGCTGTTCCTATGTAATGATGCGTCAACTTCCTTTTTCCTACTTCTCTCATCCGTTTCGCCTCACACACTAGCGGTATGTGTGTGTGTGTGTGTGTGTGTGTGTGTGTGTGTGTGTGTGTGTGTGTGTGTGTGTGTGTAAATCTTGATAATTTGGATGGGAAAGATTGGGTATTACTTACACTTCTTATAATCTTGAATAAATGTAGTCAAGTAATCCTACATGCACGCACGCACGCACGCACACGCGCGCACACACACACACACACACACACACACACACACAACGTGGGGGAAATACTGGATGGGTGACCAGCAGGCGACCGCGACAGTGAATTGCACAAACACACACACACACACACACACACACACACACACACACACACACGCACACACAATAGCAAACCCTCTTCGTGCTCTTATCTTAACTCAATTTAACCAAACCTTTCTCTGTCCCTTTTTCCTTTCCATCCTCCAGCACTGCTCTCTCTAGTCCTCCTTCTCCTCCTCCCTTTTCTCACTGTAAAGAACATCCTCCACTTCCTCCTCTTTATTCCCCTTACCTCGACCTCCTCCTCTTTCTCATCCTTAAGAACGAAACAGTAAAGACAATACATAACTAAGGCTCCAGTTTACGTGACGCCGCCGCTGCAGTTAAGTATCCAGGCCGGCGCCAGACACACGGTCTCCTACGATACAACAGGACTACCAACGCTGCGCAGAAACTGGTACCGTCCTGTCATGGTGTCTTGGTTCTAACGACCTTGGTGGTACTAGTGGTGGTGGTGGTGGTGGTGCTCGGGAACCCCCATTCTTCCCATCTCCCCTTCCACTGTTTTCTTTTTTTGCCTTCAGTTTCTCTTTTTCTCCTCCTCCTCCTGTTCGTTCTCCTTCTCCATCTCCTCTTCTTGACTCCCCTCCTTTCCATCTGCTGGTTGTTTCCATATCAGAGAGAGAGAGAGAGAGAGAGAGAGAGAGAGAGAGAGAGAGAGAGAGAGAGAGAGAGAGAGAGAGAGAGAGAGAGAGAGAGAGAGAGCGAGAGCGAGAGAGAGAGCGAGAGAGAGAGAGAGAGAGAGAGAGAGAGAGAGAGAGAGAGAGAGAGAGAGAGAGAAAGTAGCCTTCATGTAGCACTTAGTTAGTTCCCTGAAGCTCAAGAAAATACATAGCTTTTACTTCACGTTCCTAGAATTTCCCTTTTATTACCATTATCATCACATCTTATTTACTATTTTCATCCTCCATGGACTACAAATTTAAGCTCTCACGTATAATACAATCTACACTTAAGAGGATCATGATCAGCCCCATTTCACTCGATGTTGCATTTTTACCCTCAGCAAGCAACGGTGAGTTATTTTGTAGGTACACATGGAGCGTTGAAGGAGTGATGGGAAGGTTCTATGGGGCCTTCCTTATTTAGAAACGCTTTGCTCTCTCATCACGACTATTTTCCAAGGCCAGAGATGTTTAGCGCAGTTTTCAAGTGTTTCTCTAATTAATAATGCAGAAATCTTGTCATTCTACCTCTTGAACGGTAGAAACACCTTAAAAACTCGTGCGCATCTAAATAAAGCCTTGTGAAATAGTGGAGGTGAAGTACAGAAGTGTTTGAGAATGTGAGCGTAAAGAGAGTTGACGCGGTGTTGTTGATTACGTGGATGGAGGGCGGGAGGGAAACATTGCCGGTGGGAAGGTAGCATGAGTGGGCGGGGGAGCAGTAGGAGAAACTGATGATAATAGCTGGTAATAATGCCACAGGAAGAGAAGGTGATTGTGAGAAGGACGGGGATGTTGGAAAAGATGAAATGAAGAAAGTAACATAATTCTTTTATGTTTCGTCATTCTCGTGTTCTGACCTTCGAAAAGATGTCCAGGGCAATGTTCAGTCTGTACGCTATTTAATCCTTTGTTACAGGGGAGGAAACCTTTCCAGTTATAAAAACATATTCCATCTTGTGTGTCACAAAAAAATGTTTGATCTATAAGAGTAACTTGGTGAGATAGAAAAAAGTGATTTAATCCCATGAAGCGCTACTGAATCACACAATAAACCAACTGAATGTCTTTGCCAGCCTCCTTGGTACTTATGAATAGTCAAGCGAATACCTGCAATCATTCCCATATGCTTCAACACCAAAATATAATCTATTTCCATATAATACACAACACTAATACCGCGAATCTTAAACACACTTACCTATCGGCCCTACATACACACTCACAGACCATAGCAAGGTGACCCACTGACCCAGCTGTACAATATCAACAAACCTTTAGACTCGTATTAATCTTGTGTTTACCCTCCCACAATGGGTCTCGTCCCTCAAACAATACGGTTCCATTACGCACGTTACTCATGCTTCGATGCGTCACCTCTGAACCTGAACTCTTAATCCGCACTTCCTTCTGATAGTGATATGTGTGATTGCCTTATTTCGAGTCTTTGTCAGTGAAAGGAAGGGGATGCGAACGTGGGGATGGAGGGAGAGGGTGGAAGGCGATGGGAGGGAAGGTGTAGATTGAAGGTAAAAGTGGAGGTCACGTAAAATAGGTTAGGGATTATAGGAAGGGAAGGAAAAATACATTGATAAGGATGGAGGAGAAAATATAAAAGGTCGTGGAAAATACAAGGACTGAGGGGAAAACAAGAAATTTAGTGAAAGGATGGATGCCAAAAATAAACAGAAGGTTGCAATACACAGACGGTAAGGGATGGAAGATAAGTTAGGCGTCTGAGAGGTATTGAAGGACGAAAAGAAAGAAAGTCGAGAAAAATGGAAGGTAAAGGACTGAAAAAGCAAAAGTGAGAGTTGGTCAGAAGACTAGAAAAATATTAAGTAAGGATATGGAAGAAAAAAAATGGAGGACGAAAAATAGAAGGACGAGAAAAATAAAAACTAAGGAATGTAGGATAAACAAGAAGCTTAGAAGGTAGAGAGAAAAACTGCCCACGTATAGGAGGAAGACATGGAAAAACTGAAAAAACACGATATCTTGGAAGTGGAAATAATGAAGAGTAAACAGTAAAGGAAACGAGAAACGACGTGAAAACGGTGAAAACTGATAAGGAGGACGGCAGGAAGGAAGAGGCGATAAGAAGAAATGAGAGATGAGAACTGGTGGGAAGGATGATAGCAGAGGTTAGGACAAGGACAGAGAGGGAAGGACAAAGAGAACGTAAAAAGCAAGAAAGGAAGGAGCGAGATAACAGAGACAGAAAGGCGCAGTGAAGAGAAGGAGGATACAAGAGGGAGTAAGAGAAGAAAGAAGCACAGGAATGGAGAAGAGTGAGAGAGAGAGGAAGGGAGGAAGGAGTAAGCGATAAAACAGGTGACGTCACAACACCTGACTCACGTTCTCATTCATAACGCTCGTCTGTCACTGAATTACTCACGCAGGTGTGCTCACTACTTGCCCGAAGAGCCTCCGCTGTGACTGTGCATGCAGGGCGATTAAGAGAAAAACTTATGACAACGCACATTAACCTCTTCAGTACTGAGGCGCGTTTTTACCACGAGTATAAGACGATTTTATTGACATTAGGAAGAATCTATGGAAGTCAGAAGAAAACAAAACAAAAAAACAAAAACAGGCATTTAATTATCGAAGGAAGATGCCAATGCTAAACAAAAATAAGTAGCAAATAAAAATACAAAAGGACAGCGCTTCATTACCGAGAGGGAATTTGAATAGCTGTACCGAAATATAAAGGTCGAACAGGAAGAAAAGGGGCGTTACTTCATTATCATAATTGGTCGGTTACTCAACACCACCTCTCCAGTTCAGCTCAGGGTTCCAAACGAGGCTCAGTCCGGACCCAGAGACACGAGGCAGTTATGTAATGTTAAAGCACACGGCGCTACCTTCACCTATTTCAAGGTTAGGAAGTCGTACGTCCAGTTTTTTTTTTCTTCTCTTTTTTTTATGGTGACCGCCAGAGGGAAGTATATAATGGCTAGTAATTCTGGGAGTAAAGTTATGAAGGTCGTAAAGAGACTGAAATTGAATAAAAATCTTTAGGTTCAGGTTGTTAGTGATTGAGATGTGTTTGAAAGTTATTTGCGAGTTAATGAAGGTAAACACACCCGGATATTTTTATTATTGATTGAAGAAAAGTAAATATATGAGATCTAACAATGTAAACATGCTCCATCGTGGCTATTACTTCAATGACATACATATAACAAGCGTGCCAAGTTTCGCGCACGACAATAATATGAGTTTGTAAATAGTGAACCCCAATGCCATGCTTGTTTCAATTCTACTACTGAAGCAGAGGCCCCGAAACTCTATATTATACATTGTCCCATTTCCCACAATCAAATCAAGTACAATAATAATGTTCACCTTCACCTAGTCGTATATAACTTTTCAACAGATCAATCAGTTCATAGCAGCACCAGTATTCTATGTCAAAGAAATTCAATACGTCGAAAAATTCCACACAAGGATACAGAAAAATATCTATAATCTAGCCATCCTAACAACACTAAACACCCCCAAAATTATTCCTCCTGTTCACCTGCACGAGATGATAATTAATGACAGCATCATACAACATTCAGTACGGTGACACATTTTCGTATTCTATCCTAGTTACTATTAGAATTTATACAACTTCAGAAACTCAAATGGGGATCAAAACAGTACAGACTCTGGCCATTAATTGTCTGACCCCCTTACACCCATCCTAATGTCAATGAAAGCGTCTGATCACACCAACAACTCAAAGTAAAAAGGTGTCCCAGTACTGAAGGGGTTAAGCTTTACTTACGACTACTAGATCGCGCTTGTCCATCTTGCCTCAGCCTCCTCTCAGTCTGCAATCTCTAGTATACCTCTACCTACTATCTACCTATTCTCTGCTTGGCTTACATCACCTAACATATTCCACCCTATTCTTCGCCCTCTAAGTGATCTATGTTAAGGTTGAAATTCCTACACATTTCCCATTGTACAAACTCAGTAATGCAATTCATATACCGGCCCATAGGCGTGGCGATATATGCAGGTCTGGCCAATCAGGGTATCTGGGCGGAGTGTGAGGCGAGGGCACAGTTCCATGGGTTACCTCGCTCTCCCATCGTTCGTTCAGTTTCCCCTCGGTAATATGCTACTACGTCCTTTTCTGTTTGGTGGTTCCTTTCCGCCTCCATCAGCCGACCTCTTCTCTGTCCGGCTCCCCTTGTTCGTGGTCACATCTTTATTAGCTTCTTCCGTTTGGGTCATGTCCATCTCCCCCCAATTTGTCTCAAAACAACAGATGCCTTGGTACCAGATTTTCCTATCCTTTTTTTTTTCTCTATTCTCTCCTTCACTGTATTTTTTTCATTTCTTTAATTCATTCCACTAGTTCTAAAATCCCATGAACCAAACACAGAAGGAAGCACATTCTATCATAAAAATACACGCCATAACAAACAAACGAACACACACACACACACACACACCATTTAATCCGTATTACTATGTCTCTTACCCCAAATTCGCACTGCAGATAAAAAAATAAAAAGGAAAAGCGTCAAGAATGTTCCTACTGCTGCAGGTAACAAGGCAACGGTAATAATGGTGCGTGTTCTTTGTACCTTACCTATTGATTACCTTACGTGACACCAGTGAAGTTGTGTGTGTGTGTAAGTGTGTGTGTGTGTGTGTGTGTGTGTGTGTGTGTGTGTGTGTGTGTGCGTGTGTATGTGTGTAGCCTCTTAAGTCCTGAGACGCGTTTTTATGTTGATTCTACTTAATATTTGGCTTTTTCGTACAGCTTCGGAAACTTCATGTAGGGGATTGAAATAGTACAGACTTCGGCCATTAATCTTTTGACCCCCATAGACCCTTCCTAATGTCAATAAAATCTTCTAATCATACACGTAACTCGTGGTAAAAATGTATCCCGGTGCTTTGGAGACACGTAGAGCCAAAATCCGAGAGAGAGAGAGAGAGAGAGAGAGAGAGAGAGAGAGAGAGAGAGAGAGAGAGAGAGAGAGAAGGAAACTTTCTCCCGCATTGCAAGGTTGAGGAGACAAGTCGGCGCCACTTCCGAAGTTTTCCTTTTCCTTCAACCGGTGGAAGTCAAGGTCACGGAGGGCGAAGCAATGGCCACAAACGCTCTCTCTCTCTCTCTCTCTCTCTCTCTCTCTCTCTCTCTCTCTCTCTCTCTCTCTCTCTCTCTCTCTCTCTCTCTCTCTCTCTCTCGTTAGGCTCAGGGTTTCCTTCCCTCTCCCTCACCTCACACCCACAGTTATGCGCTCTCAACATAATCATCCCTCCCTCTCTCCCTCCGTCGACTGTTTGATATTTCGTTGTCGTGTGTGTGTGTGTGTGTGTGTGTGTGTGTGTGTGTGTGTGTGTGTTCTCTTAAAAGTTCTGTCACGTTTTGACTTCCAGTATGACGTTAGTGCAGCATTCTCTCTCTCTCTCTCTCTCTCTCTCTCTCTCTCTCTCTCTCTCTCTCTCTCTCTCTCCAAACACACACAACATGACAGCATACACACGATAATGGT
The DNA here is from genome assembly GCA_020233015.1 of Callinectes sapidus. NCBI lineage: Eukaryota > Metazoa > Arthropoda > Malacostraca > Decapoda > Portunidae > Callinectes > Callinectes sapidus. The sequence continues at coordinate 11,402,078 of CM035193.1, forward strand.
TTCGCATTTAGGGTGCGGGCATCTCATAAGGCTTAGGGTGTGTATGCTCTCTCTCTCTCTCTCTCTCTCTCTCTCTCTCTCTCTCTCTCTCTCTCTCTCTCTCTCTCTCTTGTCGTATCCCGATCGATCCCTTCCTTTCTCACCACCTCACCATACCACCATTCCTCCTTCCCTTCCTTTTACATTCCTTCACTCCACCCTTCCTTATCCCTCCCTCCGTTGTTACACTTTCGCAATTCTCCTTTCAGCCTTATCCCCTCCTTTTCTTCATTTTTTTTTTCAACACGGTGGTCTGCCGGGCTGTAACTTTTGGACCCTTCCCTCACCCACCGCACTAAATCACTCCTGGTAGTAGTACCTTGTCAAGTTACCTGGGTTACGTAATGCAATCCCTCACCCCCCCACACCTCTTTTCTCTCACGGTACTCACCATATACAACTTGTCGAATACGAAGGACACCTCGTTCCCCTCATCATCGTACAGTGTCTTCTCAACGGCTTCCTCTCCCATAGGGTTATCGAAACGTTCAAATGAGTCATCTACCTCCTCTTCTTGTTCTTGTTCTTCTTCTTGTTCCTCTTCATTCCCTTCGTTCTCCTCCTGCTCCTCCTCGTTATACTGTGTCTCCTCTTCATCCATTTTTTTTATGTTAACGCTTCTCCTCGTTTGGTTTTCAAGGCCTGGGAAGTCCAGTTATGGCAGTGGGAAGTTGCCTCTGGATTTGCCTTCGTTTTTTGCTCCCACTTGCTGTTGATCTTAAAATTTTAGTGCCTGCTACTTGTATACAGAGGAGTGAATTACTAGCGCTAGTTTAGACAGGGGACGCGATGCACTCACTAATAGGGCGTTGCCTTCACACTCGGGGTAAAAAAAAAACACGAGGCACTTAGCTTATTAACGAGGCGTCTCTGGTGTTCGGTTTCCGCAGTTTATTCCTGGTGAAGACGCAGTAGTTGTGGAGGAACTGAGTCGCGAGGGGTGAGGCACGAGGGGCGAGAGGCGGGCAGGGTATCAAGGATGGATTCCTCAGCCTGTCTCTCACTGGCTGGCTCCTCCGTGACGCAACGCTCAGACACTAGCCATTCACATCCTGCCAGTGTGGTGACGTAGTGTGACGGCTGTCCCTCATTGGGCGACGCACCAATCTGACGTCACGAGTAATCCTGGTGCCTCGGCGCTCCATCATTTTACTCAGAATTTATGATGTCACGACGCCCACATAGGCCTTCAACTCCCTGACACGTGAGGCCTAACCCAGCGTGGTGTACGGCTTCACCCTTCCTTTGCAAATCACTGACGAGGCTTCGATCTACTGTGTAATCGTACTACATCATGATAATCATGAAGCTAACTGAAGGCTTTAAAATCTCTATCAATTGGGAAATCCTAAGACATTATGGGATTGAGTATGGCTGTTACTTCCCCAATCTACTAACCGTGGTTTTAGTTTCCTCAATCGACTAACTGTGGTTTAATTTAGAGTCGAATCGTACAAAAAATGATTAAGACATTGGAGTAGGAGTATGCATGAGCCCTTCAAATCCTTAGCACGTGGTATGCTGAAGGTCATAGCAAACAGAGAGGATGATGTCATCGCTATAATGCCAGTGGAACAGCTGTGACCTTATCAACAAACGTGCGTGAGGCGCCGAGGTCACACCAGATCGAAACGTAAAATGACAAGAGAAAGTGACAAACAAACACCGGACGTGCCAGTATTCGCGTTCAAGAGGATCAGATTCAATGACATCACAAACAAAATGAGAATTCAATGCACTTACTACAGAACGCCTTGAAAATAATATCACCCAGTAGAATCTTAATATTTCGACTGTTGTAACTTCTGATTATTGTAACAATCAATTTTTTGTACATCTCAAGTTTTGGAGACATTTCTTAAAATTTCTTTTCTCCAGCTCACATTTCTAATTCAATAAGGTGAAAAGAAAAAAGTAAATAAATAAAAGGAAAGCAATAGGTGACCTTACAAAGTATACCACACCTTACCAGCGCTAACAATGATAGATTAGGCAGTCAATCTGTCTGTCTACCTCTAAGTTTCCATAGCAATAACATCGACTTGGCAAATAAAACCAACAAATTTCAATGCGGAATGGCCAACAACCTGATCCAAATTAAGATAAATCAAAACCAATATTCTAAGTATAAAACATTGAGAGATAGACTGTACAATTTCAAGAGGCAACTCGTGTCTGGAGAAGAGATTATTTTCGTGATGCGTTGCTTGCAGACGTACATGTATGTTGTCTGAGAGCAACGCAGTCTGCTATTTTGCTTTAACACAATAATTTTTGTCAAGGAAACATAATAGGATGGATCTTTGCATTGCGTTGTACTGTACATGTTTCACATTCACTTTTATATCCAAATGTAAACTGGTAGACCATGAGAGAGAGAGAGAGAGAGAGAGAGAGAGAGAGAGAGAGAGAGAGAGAGAGAGAGAGAGAGAGAGAGAGAGAGAGAGAGAGATGAATCCTTTCTTTAAAACCAATGATACCAAATAAACCTTCAACAGACACACAAATACACGTCTGTAAACAAAGAGGGTAGAAGAATAAACATCTCCTGTATCATAGTAATTATTCGCTTCTGCACGAGGAAACCTAACGTGCGTCACTCCTTACTCATTTCAAGGCGCTGAGCAAGAAAAAGAAGACCAACATCCTGTCATGAACACTAGGCAAAAAAAAAAAAAAAACACTTAGAGGAGCGAAGGTAAGGGAGAGAGAGACAAGGGAAGAGATGACTAAGGACAGGCATAAAAAAGTACTATGGAAAGAAAGAAGAGGAGGATGAGAAGGGGAACGAAGATGACAAAAGAACAGAGAGAGAGAGAGAGAGAGAGAGAGAGAGAGAGAGAGAGAGAGAGAGAGAGAGAGAGAGAGAGAGAGAGAGAGAGAGAGAATGAAAAGGTGGAGGGTTAGGGTGGAATAACAATGGAGGGCTGGAGTCTCAAGGTCACGGAATCCTCCCTCTCTCCTTCCCTCATTAATACCTCCACCCGGAAGAGTCTTAATACAACTCCTGTCTTTCCTTGGTGCTCTTCGTTACATCTCTTGAATTCAGGCACAAAATTATAAAGAAAAAACGTAAGTGTGGATTATTTTCTTTCTCTTTGCCCTTTACGCTTATCACAAGCTATTAGAGGGATCCTAAGCTATAAGAGGGAAGCTGTTTTGCTTTGAATAGTCGCTCTCTCTACTGAGCATGCAGCGTATCCGCTCAGAGAGAGAGAGAGAGAGAGAGAGAGAGAGAGAGAGAGCCACCACGTATCATCTAAGAAAACAAGAACTAACAATAACTCCACTAACGCATCAATTAACAAAAATCCACTTTAAACAGTACTATATCGAACATCGCATTGAAATAATCCATACTCCACGGAGAACTAGCATATGATTTTTTATTTTATTTATTTATTTTTTTATACCGTGCATGCAAACAAACACGTGCAGAAACCAAACTTTCTCCCACCCATCCATCGCGCTCTCCCTCACCGTTATTATATTACAAATCACTAATATAAACTTTAGCGCCCGCGGCACGTCTTACTTCGGGTAGGAGAGGACAAGGGAAGCTTTGTACTCACCCTGAAGACAGCGTGGGCAGGGCTGATGCGTGCCGCCTTGTGGGCACCCCCACGGAAAAGTCGGTTGCGGAGGTGGTAGGCGCCTTTACTCATGATGGAGGAGATGATAGAGCCTGTTGGAGGTCGAGGGTGGGTGGCGGCGTGCGTGGTGCATGGGAGGGAAAGAGCACACAAATCAATCCTCAAGAAACACGTGATGATAATTATATGTTAAAATGTTATTAAAAATTTACCATATAAAGCCTACTGCATAAAAAAAAAAAAGTTCAAGAAATGACAGGAAACTTAAAATTCAAGGAAAAAAAAAATACGGAATGAGTAATGCCTCTGGACTTCGTATAATATGATCTTATCATTTTAAAATTCAATTCAGTATGTATAGCAATATTTTGTTTTGTTTTAACAGTGGCATTTGAATGTAATCTTAAGTCTATTCTTTCACATGCACAATGAATACTACTACTAAAGCTGCCTCCATCAGTGTGGTTTATGGAGACCAATTCATAGCCACTGCACAATTTGGACAACAGCAAGCTTTTAGTGCTACAGTTGTACATCCTTTGTGGTGATCTTTGGCCAACACACTCCTGTAGTTCCCTACATTTTGGTGGCAGACCGTCCACTGATATGGATCATGAAGTCTACAAGACTGTTAATAATCATTGCACCACATATCAGGTGCTCTAGTTCATGAATAATACACAATGACCACTGGTAGTAGTGTGCTTAATGCTTAAGGTTATAGTTGGTGCAATGCATCAAACTATACATGACATGGATACAGTAGTTAGTAAATATTCATTCACTTACACCAATAATAAAAATAAGTTCACTGAATGTCCCAAGGATCATTATATCCTATGAAAACTTCGATAATTAGCAAATTACTAAAAAATCAGTTTTTTTCTGAAACATGCCTTTGATAAAAAAAAAAAAAAAAAAAAAAAAAAAAAAAAACATCCATGATTAGTGAACAACAAAAATCCAACACTGGCAGCTCAGTGTCACATGCATTACGAGTTAGTGACACACAATACACCAACATGAGTTACAAACGTTTTGATCCAGAATGGTTCCAAAATGATCCAAAAAAACCACCTGGAGGGAGGGAGGGACACATTGAAGGAGACACCTTAATAAACTCTTCCCAACATGACACAGGTTATTTAAGCTTCAATAAAATGACATGAAGTGAACACCAAAATGTACAAAAGCAAAAACTGGCTAGTTGCTACATGAAAGCCACAAATTCCTTCGAGACAAAGTTAATTACACATATTGTATCACCCTTGTAGTAAATTCATCTTTTGCTATGCATCTATATAGCCTTAGATTCTGTCTCTAAAATACTACTACATATTACTGAAAATTTGAACTTATTTCCATCCCTTTAATTTAATTTGCCACTGTTTCTGATTTTTAAGTGCTGTAATGGAATAGTAGGCAATAAAAAATAAAATTAGGTAGATATATGGCCAGATTGTAAACGTGATCCTGATGGAAAGAACAGATACTCTACTGAATGATAAAATACATAATACAGTAAAAAGACCATGTAGTGATAGTAAAAAACTTTGAAGAATAGAATCGGAGACAGAATGAACATTGACACAAGATTGGTTAGGTTTAAGTCACAAGACCACTATATCAGGAGCTGGTACATGGCACAGTAAGCTAAACCATATCACAAATTATTGTAAAGAAGAGGCCACCATTATTCACAAATTTCCCTACAGAAATCAATTGGAAATACTATTATATCCTGAAAACACAAGTTCCCTTCCATTCTCATAAGAGCTTTAACAATTTTCCTATGGTGGCACTCTGTCCTTACTCAGAAATCAGTGCAGAGGAGAAACTTACCGCCACCAGGGAAGATGCGGTGCTTTGATGGGTCCAGCTGGGTCTGGGTCAGGTTCTCCACCACTTCACCATCCTCCCTCGTGGTGAACTGCGCTCCCCTGAAATGCACACAAACATCTGAACTTAGTAAACTTCATATGATCACAACTTGACTTGCATGTGAAATTCAAGTTTTTCTATTCTAAATCAAACTATTACTCCCCCTTTTTCTTCTCAGCAAAAGAGATGTAGATGATTTACTTTTACTCATGCTGTTCTTGAAAATCCTTTAAAATACAGAACTATCACAGCAGAAAAAAAGAAAAACATAAATCAAGAAATATAAAGATTCGTAAAAGCTAAATGCACCTAATTATAATAACATCACAAGCAGATAAAATACATATAATAAAGTCATAAGTCAGACATTTTTAGTCCATGACATGTCTCTTGTCTGTCAAAAGTCAATTGAAAAATAATGATATAAAATCAAAACACACTGCTGAAAACAAGAAAAAAGAATCCTCATTTTGCCTTCTTGTGCTGACTGGGTACTTCACCATCGACACTCCTCTGCTGCCAATGATTGGTGACCGATGGTGTTCTTGTTTCATGATTAGTGAACGTGAGTCAACTACAAAAAGCAGGCACATACACCAGATTAAAAAAGAAAAGATAAATAAACATAAATTATACACAAGATGATGTGAGACAATATCTAGTGTAATATAAAAAGCATTTATCTCTGTCTTGGTGAGAATTATCATCTTCCATGGCCTGGTGCAAAATGTTTCCTTAGAACTCCAAAAGAAATACAGGTACAAAATAATTTCTAAACAACTATGTTAAGATGTAATACAGAATATCTTTTATAACATTATATATAATAAAACTTGTTTCAGTAGCCACAAATGCATTCCTGTCATTCACAATATCAATGTACGTGCAAACAATACACTATTCTACGAATAAACAGTGGAAGAAACTACAACATTAAATTATCATTTCATGCCACACACTTCATACACACCTAGTAGTGGTGAATTAATCTCTTGTCACTTGTGCAACTGGTGCTTTGATTATATTCCCCAAAGAATATTTCAACAGTCACTTAAGAATCAAGTTAATAATAGCTACTAATTATAAAAATTAGTTAGTTTATTAGTTTATTGCAGCCTCTACCTCCCCTACAGCTGCCCATTCCTTTCCTTCTGTTGCCTTTTAATATATAAAAGAACATCAATATTTGTCCTCACTGAGGAAGGTCACACTTCTACAAAATTTCTTTTGGAACATTATCAAAACAACAGCTGCAATTTCACAATATCTCTATGAAAGTACCTCTAATTTCTATGGGCTAATGAAAAAAAGGAAAAAAGATAAAACATAAGTACATGTGCATTGCAAAATAATCTTATATTATTGCTCTTTCTAACACACTTAACACATAATCATGTATCATATGTGCATGTGGTTGCCATGTAGGCTATAAAACCAGCATTACCAGTCATGATTGGCATGATTGAAGAACTCTAATCATTCACTAGTGCATTGCAGACACCATCATTACTGTGATCCAAATCTGCCAATGTGCAATGATCAAGGATCAATAACAGATACACTTGACAATGCTGAGAATAGCGCATGGTATAACAGCCACAAACGTACACATCTAACACTTTAAAACTCCACAACATGCTTATGACTCACACTGCCCCCTCCATAACCTCAGCCAGAACATCAGTGGAGGTCGCTTTCACCACATCTCCCACAACTCCCTCGCCAAGCTTGTTGCTGCCCAGGGAATGATTCAATCAGGAAGAAAGGTAACCTTAGGAAGAATGTAACCCACGAAGAGAGTGAAGCAAAGAATATCTCACGGCAATGTTGTGATGAGCTGAGGCAGCACACAGCTGATGGAAACTGATTAGGTTGAATCATTTTGAGAAAAGTATATGTACTTTATTTTCAAAGTGTGAAACTGGCGAAGATATAATTTTTTTCAATTAAGAAATATGTATTTCAGCAAAGCGGTATGTAACTAAATTATAATTACATTTGATTAAAACAAAGACAGTTCCATAATTTAGTACTGCAATGGAGGTTCGTGAAAAGCATCATCTCACCAATATCAACGTAAGGTACAATATATTTTTTTCAGGTATGTTTTCTTTCTATAAAGTCAAGCACTGCACTATGCATTCAACATGCCTATATTGACATCTTACTATTTTTTCCAGTAAGCTTAAGGTGCTTGTTTAGGAAACACCATAAAACTTATTTCCTCTTCAATAGTTGCTTTATTAATGTACTGGGTAGGAAGCATACAGCAAACTGCTCAAGGAAATATAGTGTGCAGAGTATTCTCCATAACACCATGATTTCATCAGTGATAATATTCTGGTGCTTCAAGTGGACAGAACCAAAAATATGATATAGCACTGTATAATAAACTGGACATTAAATGTTTAAATACAATATTGACTATCTGACACACTCACTATAAATACTTTTGAAGCAAGTACTTGTTCAGTATTACGTAACATGCTTGACCTTCAGTGTAAGGAGAGTACAGGAGGCCCTCAATATGTGTGGCTCATGTACAGGCAGATCATGTTTTATGTCTCTTTCTTTTTTTGATATTACAAACTTTCAATTGAATGGAAAGATGTACCGTACTTCATCAAAACTCTACTGTGACCAAAATCTCAAAAACTGCATGTTCACTAAAGATAGCTTCTGTAATCTAATATATGTTTTACGAGAAATGCCATTCAAAATATTGAGGTTCTCCTATACAAAACTTGTAATAGAAAACTATGGGAAAAATAGCATTTCAGTAATAAATTACTAGATACCAGATCATTGCCCATACAACAGCAATAGCCAGCCTATAATATGAGGTTTACAAGATTCAGGAGACAGTCTCTTTTCTTATGTGGCTTTTAGTGACATGTAGCTTTGCTACAAGCTAGAAATATCTATTAGGTAGGTTATTGCTTAAAGGCACACCTGATCAATCAGTTTTCAACATCTTTCATTTTATATCCAACAAAATACACTGGCTTTGTATAGTTCTTTGACTACTACAGAGAGTCATCATCATTTCAGTACACCTACACAGAGGAAAGAAATCAGATGATAAATGAAAGAAAAGGATAATCTGGTGCAGGCAGGGTCGTGCAGGTGAGGGATTCCCCTACAATACAAAACAGTAACAGGGAAAAAAATTCTAATTTGAAGATGAAATAATTTTCAAATAATTGAAACATTTACGAGTTGTGATTCTGTGTAAACAGCGACAGAGCTGTGGCTCAGATCTTACCCTATTACAGCTTCTACAGCTGAGGCAGCAATTTTTCGGTAAAGAGACGCTTGTGGGCCTCCCTGGCCACCTGGCACTCCAGGTTGACCCCCAGGCATTCCTCCAGGAATACCTGAGGGTCCCCCTGGCACTGCAGGTCCAGGGGGGACCGGTCCAGGCCTTGATGTAGACGTGTCAATATATTACATGTCTCCAAGTGGTTGGCTTGCACCTTCTTAGTTAATCTGGAGTTCTTATATTACTCTCATTATGTTAGCAATCCTCTGAAACTAATCTAATTCTGTATAGATCTAAATATTTCAAATATATATTAATGCAAAAGTGCAATTGAATCAAGTACCGTAAGTATAACCTGAGAATGTATCTTAAATATTTCAAGAAATATATTCTGTGTGAAGCTTATTGGAAGTTTTAAATATAATACTACTATACCATTATAATATGTAAGCTCAGTAGCAGGTACATTTTAGTAAGTGTGCACATTGAAAGCTCTTATGAGAATGAGACTCTCCCCTCCATGCTTAAAGTTCCTATCATGAATATAAGGCTACTTCCCAGGAACAGAGGCAAAAATTACCCATAGGTTTTAATTTGGTTAATGAGGTCATCTGAGGCTCCACCACCACCACCATCACTTTTGTCAGCATGTAAGGAAGATGCAACAGAGTTAGAGTCTCCTCTGTGGCCAGACAAGGTAACAGACACAAAGAACCTGCTCCAGTAATCTAATAAATATATGCCTCTAAATCCTGAAGCTGTCAGTATATAGGAAAAGTAAGGGAGATAATATTCACTCCAGCAAAAGGAAAGTCCACTGGCTTACGCAAACCATTTTCAAACCATGTGTTAAATAAATAGTAGAATATTGTACAAACATCAACAGTATACACATTTTGCATTACTAGTCAAGAACATCTACAATAATAAGAAATATATCATAGTCACTAAATCCACAGCAATGTTCTAATTTGTATGAATCACTGCTACATTGATACATTGCTTCAGCATTCTTACACATGGGATTTACAACTGATAAACAAAACATTACACATCCCTAAAAAGAAAAGTGAGACTTTTGTTTGACTTCCCTGTACAAAGATAATTGAATACTGTACATATATATATATATATAGTATTATCATACCCAATGTACAGATCAAATAAATAATCAAGAAAATAATATATATGTAACTACATAAGGTGTTGCAGTACAGTTTTGCTATCTGATATATTCTACAATAAGCTGAAATGACATAAGTTTCTGAAAACAAATACTATACTCGTACAAGCATGTTAAATAGTGAATTGATGCCATTCCAGTAATGGAAGCAATTACAAGTACTTACCTGACAATCTTTCCAATTATGTTTGAGGCGATGGCTCCTCCTGAATGCCTGGGCTGCTCACCACCACCACCACCACCACCACCACTGTCACAACCAAATAACTGTTGTTAGATTTTAAATTTCAAAATACTGCACAAAATAATTAGGAGAGGAAGAGATAAAACCTGTGCTGAGCAAGAAAGCTGCTGCCTGACTCAATGACCAATTAATAAAATTAGAAAAGCCACAGGTTACATCAGTGATGATTAAAAGTAGCTTAGGTCCCAATTATAGCTAAGAATGAGTAGACTATAATAGAAGTCCTTTCACATGTACTTTTCAGAACAGGAAAGCCAATGCACAAAAGAAAATTTATGTTGAAAAAATAGCCTGGTTTCTTATCAACTGCTCACAAATTATAAATCATTATTTTACCAAATCTAGCTTGACTTGAAAATATGCCATATACACTACAGTACACTCCCTCACACTCACCCAACTAGTCCACCAATTACACTTGATGCAATACCAGAGAGGACGTCATCCTGGGGCCGCTGTGACTTCTGGCCTCCACCACCACCACCACCACCACTATGAGAGAAACAAAGGTTTAACAAAGCAATTCATAAATAAGTAGAAGACAAAAGATTGTCTTCCCTTGAAATTTTTTTATTCTTTTTGCAATAATTCTACACATACTTTGTGGTAGCCAGAGTTTCCACCTCTTAATTACTACTTATTGCTAGACTTGTAAGAAAAGAGAGAGAGAGAGAGAGAGAGAGAGAGAGAGAGAGAGAGAGAGAGAGAGAGAGAGAGAGAGAGAGAGAGAGAGAGAGAGAGAGAGAGAATCAACAAATCAATTTCATACAAGTGTGCTGGTTGCCCTGTCTTGTATGTGTACTGTGTGCCTGAGCTCACAACCCTTCCTGAGGGTGAGGTGGAGAGGGGTCTGGGTGTGGGAAGGGGAGGTGGTCTCTCCCATACTTTAGTAGTCCTCTCCCAATTCCTCCCCATCCAACCTCTCCACTCCAGTGTCAGTGCAATCATTACACACAACTCACAAACATATTAATTCATTCACTTATTATTCCCTAGATATGTAGTATTCTTACATTAGTAAAAATAATGACACAAATTCAATAAAAAATAGCATTAAAGTCAATAAGGAGCTAAATTGAAAATGTTGTAGCTAAATCTCACAAAAAACAAAGTTAGATTTAGAAACTTTTTGCTAAATTGGGAACTCTGGTAGTAGCTATATACTGTACAGATGATGTGATAAAAAACAGTAAGCAAGTACTTTATTCTTTAGGATATTTAAATGAATATTACTTCACTAATTTGGTCATACTACAGTTACATATTTCTAGAACAGTTTTACACACTTTCTTATTTTACTTTTGTGTTTACAGAGTGTGATCATGCAAAAAAAGATTGGTAAAGCACATATGTATATGTTTTCTTATAATGTTACAAGCCAGTGTCACTATTTACCTGATGAGGTTGCCTATGTACTGGGAAGCCATGCCTGCTATCATCTGGTCACGTATTCCTCCTCCTCCTCCTCCTCCACCACTGGCTCCTCCCCCGCTGGTGGTGGGGAAAGTCAAGCAAACCAAAATGATATATTTTTTTCAAGACATGGAGGAAAAATGCAGGTGATACTGAGTATTAAAAGAATAAGTGTTCATAAGTGTAATGCTGTTGTGCATAATATAAAAAAACAATGACAATACTGACAAAAAATACTACTACTACTACTACTACTACTAATGATAATAATAATAATAATGATGATAATAATAATAATAATAATAATAATAATAATAATAATAATAATACGTAGTATAAAATCCAATGCTTACAACAGAAAATAACACAATAGAGGTCATCTTCTTGCTTTCATTCAATCTGTAACTGCATGCAAAATAAAAAGAAGCACTCATGCAACACAACAGACAAAATAGATGCAAAGTAGTCAGCATTTATGAAAAGACGGCATTTACCTGCTCGAGTGAAATGGCAGCATTAAGGGAAAAGTTAAGTATTAGTGTCATCATTTAAAGGATTACTTACCATGGCATTCTTCACACAAATTCATATTGCACTTAATAAATTCAATTAAAACATTATAAAGACATCCATATATTAGTATTGCGATTATGATGGGGGTGGGGGGGAAGATAAATAAGTATGAGATCCACATATTGCATCATGAGAGGAAGACAAAGACAGCAGGAGACTACCCAATCATTCCTCCAATCACATCAGAGATGATTCCACTCAGGAAGCTGCTGTCCACCTCCCCACGCTGCACTGCCTTCACCCGGTCATCCTCTGTCTCCTCACTAGGGTGTTTGGTTAGTGATTTAGAATTCAGATAAGTGTGAACTCAGAATTAAGAGCTATTAATGCTTTAGCCACAGGTGAATGGTCCAAGCTATCACAACAGCGGCACAAAACGTCTGGTTATGCTTCACTCAGGTACATGCAAATTAGGATTTATCTCTCAGTGATTTCAGTTTATATCAATGATTAAGACAAAAAAGTTATATTAGTACTGCATTTACTCATGTATTAAGAATAGTCTCGTCGCCTTTACCTCATGACTTTCTGGACAATCTGAGATGCAATTTTTGTCACGATGGGATTGTTGGCATTTGCATCTCTTGATGGAAGGATTTTCCCCTCAGTGTCCTGACTACAGTGAAACAGAAATATCACCTATGTCAGTTCTTTCTAGCACAGGTCACCTATTACCATTTTATGACAATTTTAATCTTTTGCTTTATTTTCAAAAATTTCTTTATCTTTAAAAATATCTACCACATTTAATGCAATATACTCCAACTATTAAAGCTATGTGCATTTATTTCATGAGATAAGGAAAAGAGGAAATGCCTAAAGTGTCTGTACCTGACAATTTCCTTGATAACAGATGATGTCACTGCTGCAACTAAATCATCGCTGACACCTTGCTGGCCTGTTCCTGGTGCCTGGGGGCGACCCCTTCAACCATACAACCAAAGGCAGGTTTGGAATACATGTTGTCAATATAAAGATAAAATGTCTCTACTTCTATCTAGCATCTTTGATCACATATAACTTTCTTGTTAGTTGTTATAATATATCACTGTTCATTGAGGAAATGAATCTTCACAAACTATAAACAACTGAGTGCACTAGCAGTACCTGAGTCCACCCACAATGTTGGCCACCATGCCAGACACCATTGAAGGGTTCAGCCCAGTCCTTTCTTGAGTATTCTGCCCCTTGTCTCCACTACACCAGGAAGGCAACAGTGTGTTATCTTGTGCTGGATCAATACTGTCAGTCCTACTTTTTTCTATAACCATGTTCACCATATATACAACAATACCAATAAGAAAATGCTAATTAAAAAAAGCTATCTCACTCTGTCATCTAAATCTACCTGAAGAGATCACCAATGACGGCTGCTGCCATGCTGGACATACCGGCACCACCACCTCCACTGCCATCACCCCTGTTACCACTGCATACACAAAAAAGTTCAGTTAATAATGAAAAAATTGGAGGAAAGAATGATGAATATGCTTGACATGTTTGCATTACCCATGTGCTATAAAGGCAGAGTTTACTTGGAATCATGATGCAAATGTATAAATGCTGCATAATTGTATTCTTCAGCAGAAATTATCCTGCAAGCCAAATTTGGATAAGCTCAAAGTGAAGAAAAATATAATAATTAAAGTCAATGCCAAGATTTCTTCATGGTAATGCTGATGCAGTGACAAGTAAGCATTTCTCTGCAAGGAAAAAACGTAACACAACAAAGATAAGCTGTGCTTGAATCTTATGAAATAAAATGCAATAAACAAATAAAGGTGCTGCACAGCTAATGGCTGCCACTCATAAGTGCATGAAAGTGGTGACCATAAGACCAGAACAGCACAGAAAACAAATGCTTTATTAAAAATACAGGTAAATAAATTTTACAAAACTAAAAAGAAACACACATACACATAGATTATAGCACTGTAAATGTTTGGGCCAGCCAGCAAGCAGCAACACCACACAATTATGTATTAATAGTATGTATTAGTGAGACAAGACATCTAAGGATTCACCTTTTCAAAGGAGCTCTGTACTACAGAAAGACAAGCGAGAAATTCAGCACGCATTCCACATTTTCCATTTCTGAATATAAATTTGCTAAATAATGACCCCACAAATACAAAATACAGGCTTCTATCTAGTACCTCATGTATTCACGAATTGCAGAGGATGCTGCATTGGAGATGACAGAGTCTGGCATCTCTGCTTTACCATCACCCGATGTATCCATGTTGCTATCAGAGAACAGTTTACTTAACCATTAAAATAACCCACTAAAGCCTCACAAATTATCATCACAAATAATACTCATATTTACAATACAACAAATCAAGTATTGATTTATTTTTTGGAAATAGTAAATGATATGGGATACAGTGAATAGAAAAAAAGAAGTCAAATCTATAACATTTTAACAAAGAAATTGGTAAGTGATAGCATGAAGATACCTCATCAAGCCCTTGACTACACTGCCAGTCACTCCAGACACCAGCTGCTCAGTGGCTGACTGGGATGCATTGCGGTAGCCAGCAGCACTCTCCTCAGTGCTGCATGAAGGTTCCCAAATGTATGTAGTTACACCTACTTTGCTATGCAATTTTTAAATTCTAATCAATATTCTTTAAAAATATCTCAATTACATCATTCCTTATAAAATAATTGAGCAGCATCTTTAAGTCCACGATCTATCTCATGTCGTAAGTGACAAAGAAGCAAAGTACCTGAAGAGTCCCTTGGCAACATTTGTGGCGATGGAACCAACCATTTGCTCATTTACTCCTGTTGTTTGCAGCTGATTCATATGAGACTCGTTGCCACCGCTTGTAAACAAAAGTTAGAAATGTTGCTGGAGGTATATCCTGTGTACTACTTCACTTGTATGTACTGAATAAGAATATATCAGACTTAAATGATTACTATGTGTATATATTGCATATGTGAATTCTAGATATATCAAAATGTACTTAGAGAGTATAAAATCCAGACATTTTGTGCCTTTCTGACCTGAGAAGACCCTTTATAACATTGGTGACCACGTTGCCTATGACATTGTTGGAGGCTGGAGGAGGAGCATTGGGCACATTCTCATTGGCTGCCTTATTGCTGCACAATTCCCAATGGACAGAGACAAGATATTCATCCATTTAGCAAAAAGTGTAATGCACGCTATATGCCATATTTCATAAGAATTTGTTACGCAATGTCATATTTTTTTACTTTAAATGCAAAATTGTTCAGCATCTTCGTAACAATATAGTAGATGACAAGTTTCTTTCCTGACAGCTACCTCATAAAAGTTGAGAAGATGCCTGAGGCTATTGAAGCCAACATGCCCTGGTTCATTCCCATCTTCTGGAGAGATGAAGTGATGCCTCCACCTTGTTGGCCTTGACCTTCACCACTAGAGGTCAGGCAGCATTCCAAAGCAGACTCAGGTTATTCTTATTCCAAGTATTTACTGATCCTCTATTTAACAATGTAATCACTAACAATATCAGATTTTTTAGCAAAGTAATCCATCAAGTCACACAAAGAAATGAGCTGATAGCGATGGAATACAATATTACTTTGCATCTCTGATGATTATATCATGAGAAGGTTGGCTCACATATGCACCTGAACAGGCCTTTCATGATGGTGGAGGCAATGCTAGACACCTGACCCTGGCCCTGAGACCCCACATTGGCTGCTCCTCCCTGATTTCCACTGTAAAGCAACAGCCACAACAGAAAAAGACAAGAAAAATGAATCAATATTCCTCACTATTTGACTGCTTCACTTGAAAGGATAGTTCATATCAAACAATGCTCCATGAATCCTTAATTTGGCTTTTCTCATGCATGTATATGATATGTTCTCATCTTCATCAGTGAGCCTACAGTGTTACCTGACAAAGCCCTTAGCCAGGCCACACATGAGGCTTGAGAGCAGGTCATCGTTTGAGTTGACTTGCTGGTTCTTTGATGGGGTCGGTTGATTCCCACTTACATCATGAGAGAATGCATACGTGTAAGTTGATTAAAGAGCATCACCACCATTATTACAGAAGCAACAACAGGGTAAGAATGTTGAAATAAAAAGCATCAGAGGAAATCCAGCCTCACCTACAACATGGTCAATAAATCACTTTTGTAGGACTTCCTCCTTGAAAATACATGTACAATACAACCACCCTAAGAAAACTAACTCACTGACTGGACCACATATACAGATCAATAGGTATACAATTACATAACACATTCAGGACTGGGAGGTTCAAATAAAGAAATAAATATAAGGATGAATTTAAGGTAATAAATGGGAATGTCTGAAAAAGAAAGTTAACCCTGTCCATAGGGAAAAGTAAAATTTAAACTCAATGTACTACACACAGTATAAAAATAATAAACATGAAAAATGGAAACGATCTGATGGCATTTTGCGTCAAACTCCAAAAGCCCTGCAAGTGGAAATAAAAGTGAGAACTTCAACATTTAATAGAACAGGAACACACTTATCTTCATGGTCGCTCCAACAGGATACTGAAATAAAGGCAGATAAGTAAGTGAATGCCAAAATATTAGAGCAATTTTTTTTTCCATGTCCATCTTTCCTCAACATCATTTTCCTTCACTTTGAAAGATTACACATGACTGCAGGTACATATCAGCTTTATCTACCTCATGACAGTCCTACATGCATATCCTAAGCTCTTTATCAGCCCCTGTAGCTTTATTGTCTATATTGATATCTTCCCCAACCTCTTCACCTTATTATCCACTTGAATCCCTTCCACACACCTCAACCATCTTGATTAACCACTCTTCAACACATCAGTAATGCAATAATCATGACCCATTCTACTACTTAGTTCCTCATTTGTAATCTTGTTCTCAGCTTGCTTATCATTCATCATACATCCATCAAGGTTAACCATTATCTTGGTGCATGTACTATTTTTACTCTGGACACAGCACATTCTTCTAATTCTTTTTCTATGTCGAAGCTTCAATAAAAAAAAGCATGAACGAAATAAATACATTAAGAGTAAGATTCTTCTTCATAAAGTAGAGAACTTTATAAATGTTATTTACTGTCAAAGGAAACAAACTTACCTGATCATTCCACCAATATAGTTGGCAGCCATACCCGATATCAGGTCATTCATTCCATCATTCCTGCGTTGGCCTTGGTCCTGACCACCACCACCACCACCACCACCACCACCCCTGCAAAGTCATCCCCAGCAGATAATGAATGATCCTTATAAGGGACTGCCCACACTAAAGATGTTGCATAAAGCTACCTATAGAGTTTGTATCACTTCACACCCACACATACTCCTACATCATCACAGAACACACACACACACACACACACACACACACACACACACACACACACACACACACACACATCCATAAGGAAATTATCATAAGCATGGCACTGTTGTTGCTTCTTAGGCAAGGCAGGTATTGAACACAGCCATCTGAAAACTGAAGCCAAAAAACATAACCATCACA
This sequence comes from Callinectes sapidus, assembly GCA_020233015.1. Classification (NCBI taxonomy): domain Eukaryota; kingdom Metazoa; phylum Arthropoda; class Malacostraca; order Decapoda; family Portunidae; genus Callinectes; species Callinectes sapidus. The sequence continues at coordinate 11,419,779 of CM035193.1, forward strand.
TTCTCCCTCAAGAATATGTAAATACAGAAGGCAACTGTTTTCACTTATAATTTTTCATGAAAAGCAACCTACAATTGTATATAACATGACAACATGTTAAAGTCCAGTAAGTCTGAAAGCTTCAGAGAACAGCAGGGAATGTTCTTGAGATATGGTACACTTTTTTCTTTTTCTTTTGTGTTTCATCTCCTCTTGGAATGATATTAATGCAGCATAACTGGATATTATGTGAACATATTCATAAGATGATGCCTGTGAAGAATAAATATTCTATACACATTGTGTAGATTTTCAAATTTTGAGACTATAAGCTTGGAAGGCTGGATCTACCTCTTATATACATACTGATAATGAAGTTAGTAGAAAGTAACACACCACACTATGTTAATGTCAATTTATAGCTGACTGCACACAAGTAGCAAACATTTAGTTGTTAATTTCACCACCAGAAGCATGAGCCACCAGTGAGGTGCAGGAAGTGTGCAGCCATACAGCTCACCCTAGGATCCCTCCAATGATATGTGATGCCAGTCCTCCACCCTGAGACTGGTCAGGCGGAGGGCCGTACCCTCCCTGCCCACCAGGTCCGTACTGGCCCTGGGGTGGCCCATAGCCCCCTCCATATTGGCCTGGAGGTGGGCCATAACCCCCTCCATACTGGTTAGGTGGTGGGCCATAACCCCCTCCATATTGGCCAGGAGGAGGACCATAAGGGCCAGGGCCACCTCCATACTGGCCAGGAGGTGGCCCATAGGGACCTGGCGGGCCACCTCCCTGTGGCTGACCCTGCCCACCACTGTCAGAGTGAAGCACACAGGTATACAAAGAGTCCATACATCAATAATACACACTGTGTCACTTCATAAGGTAACTATGTGGACATATAATACCTATTTCAATATATATATATATATATATATATATATATATATATATATATATATATATATATATATATATCATAACCAAAATACTCATTCATATATGTCACTATGATGACCACAATGAGCTTTAAAACTCTTAGTGGTAGATAAATATTTAAAAGGATCTAATGAATAATAGCATAGTTGACAATACCTATACTTTTAGTCATAATGCATAATTGCATTACATACATCTGAAGCCCTTAATTTCTAACGTGGCTCTTTTGTTGACGGCTAATGAATAATTTTTTCAGTCAGGATATGCTTCACGTGAATTGTGAAAACGTCTAATCTTGAAAGATAAACCTAATAAAAGAGGCTTTGTATGTACTTACCCACCAAGGAAACCACCAATGAGTCCTGAGAGCATGTCCCCTCCACCTCCTCCTCCCTGGTGGTAACCTCCTCCTCCTCCTCCTCCCTGGTACTGGTCACCTCCCTGGTACTGCCCTCCACCCTGGTATTGTCCACCTCCTTGGTACTGGCCACCTCCTCTGTATCCATCAAGAAATTAAATAAAAGATCAATAGTAGGAATCTTTTAACCCATCTCCTCCTCATCTTTTTGTATCAAACATATCTATGGAGTAGAAACATTTATAACAAGCATGACAGTATCTCATCTAGATCTAATCCAATCTAATTACAACTGAAAGCACTAGTGTAAGATGAATATCACTATCTTACATATAAGCAAGGAAGGAATATTCATCCTTATGAAAAGTTTAGTATGATCCTTGTGTCTGCATCAGCCTCATATACCTGATGGCAACTTGTCATCAGGTTGTATGGCTCTTCAAAGATATTTCTTTCAACAGACCATGACATATGAGGTTCTTTTGCACAGCTTCAGTAAATTCTTTGAGTGATCTCCCTCTAGAAACTCTATTAGTAATCCTTGAATATCCAATTCTTTTCACCTAGTCACTTTGTCATCTTCTCAACATCCTACCTCAGTATAGCAACATATGGATGGTAATATTCAATTGTAGAAATCTAAAAGTAGGTTTCCTCAGGGGACTTTCTGACTGAGTCAGGAATGAGTGAAGTAAGATCACAAAAATAGCAAGCAAAAGCTTTTCAGTAAAATACTCTTTGTTCTAGACAGAGGACTTCCAAACTTGCTGCACCTCAGCAGGATACTCAGGTATTTGACAGGACTGGACAAGAATGAGAACAAAAGTATGAACGTATATTTACTTAATGTAATGGCTTTGCGTGCCACCTCCTCCACATGCAAGCTGGAACCTAATCCTATTTCCCTGATACTTAAACAAAACATTTAAGCAAAATTTTCTGCCTAACATAAACACTCAAATAAAGTGTTTGGCTAACATAAAACTGAGTTGAATAAGACAATCAACAATATATGTACAAAAAACAACATACTAATCACACTCTTATTGATACATCTGATGGTGCTGCTACATTTGTTTTTTCTGTGCTCAGACTAGTCATTATTGACCCATAAAAACAATCAAATCAGGGCTGATTATAACATCTGACTAATTATACTACTTGGGCAACACCATGGCCTACTAGATAGTTACAAGATTACAAGAAATGCATACACTCACCCATAATTACCACTGGGTTGCTGAGGATTGTTGGGTCTGGTAAAGGGGACAGATAACCATGATCACCACAGGGTAACAATAAAATAAATAACATAAAAATTACCTAGGTACGTATTTGAATGACAAGATAAATCTGTACTAAAGAATATATAATGTCATAGCTCTACTACTACTATATACATTATGGCATCTGAAAAAACGAAAGATACATAATTTAATATCTAGCTACTTTTAGCACTGTCTTGCTAAAATGATAGATTTCATAGTCATACAATTCTGCTGATAATTCACTATTCATTGATGCTTTTCCTACAGCTGACCCATCAGCGGTGAAGCTTTTCATTCCAGGTGATGATGGAAAAAAGGGTTCAGGAGTACTGTTATGTTGCAAGAGCCTGTCATGCACATTTGAATACAAACAAGATTGTTACACACAAACTAACAAATTACTGCAGAAGCAAGATAATATTTGCTTTAAACATGATTGTACAGCCATTTATTACACTAGTTTTGGGCTTTTGGTAAGACACCTGCTGGTTACTGACCTGAGGGTGCCCAGTTCATCAGTGACCTGGTCAGTAACATCCTTGTAGCCTTGGCTTGGCTGCTGGCGGCCCCCAGAAGCATGATAATCCCTGCTGGAGCCTTGCCTGTGCCACACAACATGCTACTCTTAGAGGGTGGGTTACTGAGTAATGATGGATCAGCCAGCCAGTGAGCATGGGATGTTAGTAGCAAATTAGTCTGTCCCTCTCACACTACTCCTCGACACACACACACACACACACACACACACACACACACACACACACAAGTAATGTTTGTCATGCATAAGTTAATAATATATTTATGCCTTTTAGAATTTCATAAACATTCTTATAGAGACAATTTAAAGCTTACTAAACGAGTTATATATTGATCTGCATTATAATTACTGAGCTCATTAAACATGAAATGATAATAAGCCTTATATATAGTGTAGTTTATTAAGGTCTAATGGCCAAGCTACACTTGCAGTCAAGCTAAAAATTGCCATTTTATGTTTAAGTGGTCAGCAGATGCAATCTGGAAAATTGGGCAAGAAACATTAATAATTAGACTAATTAACCGTGCAACTGGGAAGCAGTAGGGACCAACTATGAAAATCGGAGCACATGAACCCAGGGACAATTGTTACTACTGGCTGAGCTTCTGTCCTCAACACATTTAAGTACATACAGATGGCTCCTTACTTGATGAAGCAGCTTTCCCACCTTTATTTTAGTTAGAGTGACATGCTAACTCAAGGGATTCTAATAGGTAAATATCATAGGCCTCAAGTTGTAACATGTCAATGAAGCTACACCTTTTTCAACCCCATTTAATGTCTACCTCCCCATTCTCTCTCTCTCTCTCTCTCTCTCTCTCTCTCTCTCTCTCTCAAGTTCTGTACGTATTTGGCTTTGACATTATAAGATGAACGGGGATAAAACAGGGTTTAAAAGGCATTGTTTGAAGGATATTTGGGGTTATTTATCTATTTTCGTAGTTAATTATTTCCATCACTCTTCGAGTCTGGAAATACAGAGGAAGTTGAGCTATATAAGCCGGTGGATATATTGGAAAGCTGTGCGTCTGTAGCCATTACTTGACCCTTCACCACACCCACACCCGCAAATTACAGTCGTGTATGAACAGCTGATAGTCAAGCATAGTCATGTGGCTCCATTTAGTGACACTAATGGCAGGAAAATAATGTTAAGTGTGCCAAATAATAGGTAACGAAGTGGGATGGGGAGGGGGGAGAGGATGAGGCCAGGCCTACGATAAACGTCAGAGGTGGTTCTAGCCAATGACAGCTGCCATGAAAAAAAGAGGACACATTTCAATTCTCTTTAAAAATAGGTGGAAAAACTGCTTCAAGTAGGTAGCCGACTGCACGTGAGGTTTGCCAGGAACAAACCAGATGAATGGCGGTGCCCAAGACGTGGCTTGTTTACACACTTTACTTAGAATTTCATCGTGGCTTACCTGCTTCTATCGTCCCTGGAGCTTTCGACGACATCCTCCAGAATGTCCTGGCCCACACTCTTCAGGAAGCCAAACATGGTGCCGACCGCTGCACCTCCCTCGCTGGCAAAACTTACTGCTTACTGAGGTGTTCGTGGACGGCCAAACTGTGATAAATACACACACACAAATCATACAGTAAATACTCATGAAAAGAATGTCAAAGCTTTGTACATACAGGACATTTTGCATATATAGATAAGCCAGTACGATAGCACATTATTACACTGTGCTCGAAATTTCGATTATCAAGTGATACTAAAGAGTAGTTTACGATTCTCATCACTGGTTCCTTCTATCAATATATCAAATCCGGATAACACACACACACACACACACACACACACACTGTAGGGGCTATAGCTCTTTCCTATTTCCTTCCCATTCCGTAAGACCGAACCTAAAAAAATAATAAAAAATCTACAAACCCTTACGTTTTCCCTTCTTTTCACCACCACACCCTCCGCTACATACTTCGGTTGTTTATTTTAAGAGAGTGACTTCACTGAGAGAGAGAGAGAGAGAGAGAGAGAGAGAGAGAGAGAGAGAGAGTTTCAGGTAATGATACCAGATTGAAGAGCAGAGAGAGAGAGAGAGAGAGAGAGAGAGAGAGAGAGAGAGAGAGAGAGAGAGAGAGGAGCATTTGGTACATGAATAGGAGTTAAGAGCAAAGCCCCGCTAAAGTGACACTTTAATATTTAGCCCAGTTTTCCCACATCACTAACAATTGCGTGATTACTGTGAAGAAACAACCAGAGGGAGGGAGAGGCGTGATAAGTGCTGCTAACAAGGGGGCAACATTTCACAAGAACAAAGGAAGAGCAAACATGAAAAGGGATGGAACATGAACGCAAAGTAAAAAATTTTAAGTGGATAATTCATTAACATTCAATACAGTAAGAGTGCGAATCGTGTGTGTGTGTGTGTGTGTGTGTGTGTGTGTGTGTTGCATTGCCGGCCGGATAGGAAATAGGTATAGATAGATAGAACAGTGAACAGTAACAACAATAGGGGTTTGCTTTGTTGAATAAGTAATAGTAATGAAAACACACGAGAGAGAGAGAGAGAGAGAGAGAGAGAGAGAGAGAGAGAGAGAGAGAGAGAGAGAGGGGGGGGGGGGAGGAAGAGGTTACGTAAGGAAAACAAGGACGGAGGGAGGAATGATGGAAACGGAAGGAAAGAAAGCAGCCACGACGAGGGCATTAGTGGAGGGAAGAGAAATGACAGGAAGGCGGCAGGACGGGGAGGAGGGAAGGGAATGAGCACGCTACGGGTTGATGAGGGGATGGGGGAGGAAGGACTAAGAGGAATGGGCGTGGCGGGTCCTAGCACACGTTTAAAGGGACTATTTCTAGCGGGTTCCGGGAAGACTATACAGTCCCTCGCCAACTTTCGAGACAGTCAACGATGAGCTAAATAAAAGAATGAATAGAGATGATGTCCACGAATGAATGTCACGTCCACGAACAGGAACAAAAACGTGGAAAAAGTTCTTTTAACATGAGTCTTGTGTGAATCGGCAAGCTCCACTACGCCTAGTTTTTTTTCTTTCATCAAAACTGTTGCCAAGATTCATAGCAGTATGTGTTTGATGACAGATCTTCATGTCGTCACACCAGGAATTAATTTCTTGGTAGTAAAATAAACGCCAGCGCATACGAAAACGATATATAATCCTACAGTCTCGCTAGACTTTAAGAGTGAAAGATTCCGGATTTCCAGGGAGTGTTTTGAGAGCCAGACAGCAATGACGAAGCTCAAACTACACCTCGTACGTCTGGCAGAGAGGCCTGGTGGGAAGGCAGTGTTACCAAGGCAAGGTTGGCTCAACTCCAAAGCAGCGATGAACTTGTGGGTAAAATGCTGCCAAGGTTCCCGCTACCATGAGTGCTCCTTGACCTTGCCCTGAGCACTATGCCCATGCGATGCACCTAAACATTCACACTCACGTGCTCCACAACCCTACATGTCAATACCCGCCCATTCACCCACCCACACACAAACGCCAACGCATTCACACCCTCACCGGGATGTTACAACACGCGCCATTCACTCACTCACTCACACACACACACACACACACCTGCCAGCATCCTAATCCTCATAGCCGCCGACACCCATTTTTACACTCTCTCTCTCTCTCTCTCTCTCTCTCTCTCTCTCTCTCTCTCTCTCTCTCTCTCTCTCACACACACACACACACACGAAGTCTTTACCGTTACAAAGTTATTACAACAAAAAATAAATGTACACACAAATAAGGAAACAAATAAAAGTGAATCCTAAACAAACAAAACTGCAAATAAACGTGAGATGCAAGACCTTCAAACACACACACACACACACACACACACACACACACACTATCATCTCATCTGCAACTAGTACAAACATATCATATAAATGCATAAACACAAAAATCGACTTTAAAGATCAACAGATAAGGTATCAAAATTCAGACCCGCTACTTCATGAACTCGGTAACACGCATTCTTCACACGTGATCACGTAGTTGTCCTTGTCATGCAAAAAGAAGGAAACTGATCTGGAAGGTTATCAGAGAAACCTGTTTATCATTACTATCTTTAGTTCTTGCTTATGGCAAAACATGGCAAGGACACGATGCATGTAACACATTTTAAAATTCAGTCATCAATAGGGAGAAAGATAAAACATGTCCTGTAATAACTAGCAATTTTCTTTACCATTTATTCTTCGTCTGGCGCGTAGCAAGAACATGAACAAGAACATAAGTGTGCCAAGTTATTCACAGGGCTTCCTTGGGCTGACGTGAGGAAGTTAATTACTCATGTCAGTATTACGTAGGGAAAAAAAGGGTATATTTTTGTAGCATTCTGTCCCTGTAGGAAGGAGAGCAGGTCTTTTCGCTGACTCATTAGTGGACCAATAATGCAATAATACAAAACAATGACAATATAATAAAGATCAAAAGTAATATTATTTTTGTTATTTCAGCAGCGTTTTGTCTCTGAGTGAAGTCAATGTAATTTACGTTTAGTCAACATTAATATTAAAGCAAAATATAACACAAGGTCAAATCGATAAGTCTACCTAGTATTTCCGCAGCACTCTGAAGGAGAGCAATAGACGGGCGGCCGGTGATTCGTATTGGGTCAGGAGTATCGATCAACAGGGTGTCGGCTATAGGGATTACTGCAGTGTCTCGCAGATATGGCCAGACATGCAGGAAGAAAATTACCAGACTCATGATATCTTCCCTGCCGCAGTGAACTATATCCTGTAATACCACTATATATTTTACTGTACGAGTGATCAATAATAGATGCTTTATGACAGACAAGCAATTTTTGAGGAAAATGTATAAGCTAGGAATTTCTTCTCCTGAGGCAAACTCGTCCTACCTCACTACTAGAGAGATTAACTGTGACGATCGATGCTCTAAATGTTTGAAAGACTTGTACTACAACACTCAAATTATCGTATCATTCATTAGGAGATAAATGAATAAAAAGACTAGGTAGGTTCACGATATTTTCTCCTGGCACTGTAAATAAACTGACGTACCATACTACGTACTGGAAACACACGTGAATGATCGATGCTTGATGTTTTACGTGCGTGAGGGACAAGCACCTCACTGTAAAATTACTAGTTCTACATCATTCATCTTGTCGCAGTGAAGCCTGTTGTCCGTCCTACTTCGCTTCCTGTCGCGATGTTTATGAGACCGATCAATACTTTTACTTGACGATTCACGTAAGGGACAGTGACTCGAAGTTTAATCTTCTTAGCGGTAATTTGTTAAATAAAAGCGTTTTCACAATCATCTGATGAATGTCACGCATGTCTGTAACGATTAAACTGTAATTAACAGCCAATAGATACTGTATCTATAATCTTAGGGTAAGACTTCTATTATTATATAAACTATCGCCCCCCCCCCCCTCCTACACACACACACACACACACACACACACTCTCTCTCTCTCTCTCTCTCTCTCTCTCTCTCTCTCTTTCTCTCTCTCTCGTCCAGGTAGATCATCAATGGTATTTTACTAAGCAACAGCTTCCACATCATCATCACTCTAAGTTTATCTAGACACTATCCACATCCACCTCGCAGTTCGTCACGCGGGCTCACAGTGCACAGCTTCACTACTCGCTCACTGACACAATGTAGCAACGTGCTTTCTGTTTTGGTTTTATCATGCAAGGGTTCCGCAGTGACTGGGACTCGGCGGCCCGCCCGTACGAGAATGCCGACACGCTGGCTTGGCTCCAGGACGTATTCGATTTCTATTGTAATCGTCTCTTCACCACTGTCATGCCACGCTTCCTGCACCAATACTTCTATATACAAATGTAGAGTGTGTCTGCACTACTTTTACCCTGGGTTGATTAGTTGAAGAGAGAGGAATGACGACGAGAACCTGGACGGCCGTCTGAGCAACTACCGCAGCCGTGGCGACGAGACTGACTTGAGCGGTGACGTCATGCAGCGTTACCAGAGCCGCGCTCACACCTCGGCAGGTAATTCGGTCCCTGCCATCTATAGTTTTCGTACAAATTTCTCAAGGAAAAATCGAATGATTATTTTGACATATCACGACCCTTGCCACATTTAAGACAAGATATCAATATGACAACTCCCTCTCATCGAAAAAGGCAGCATCTTGTGGCAAAGCTGAAACTGTCTGGGCGGGCGCGGCCTGAAGTGAAGCTGTCTACGTAGCTAGGTGACTTCTGCAGGCAGATCATTACTTGATTACACCCTTACAACAATAGTTACCGCATTTAATTCTATGTCGCACCAAAGAAACATGATATGCTACATGAGGACTAACCCATATACTCTGTTGTCAACGATGAAATGAAGTATTACACGAAAACTCAGGCGGCAAAGGGTCACACAAACACTACAATGTGGTCAGTGATGAAATAAACAAATGTCAAGCAGCCAGTGCAGGGCAGGAGATACAATACCTTCTGTCTGACGATATGAGAATCTTACCAAACCCTGCCGCCCCACCCACCTCGCTCCACACCCTACCCTCCCACATGCCCCTGCTGGCGTGCAGGCACGGCTCAGGACTCGTGAAGGTCAAGAAGAGGCCCAGTGAGGAAGGATGGAGTGCTAGGAAATTCTTAAAATACATATGACTTTATGCCTATTGTATTTTCAACACGAAAGATATCTAGCTTCTACCTGCACAGCTAAAATTATATTTTACCCGGAATTTTAAATCAGGCACTTAGCTATGCATCGCGAACATGGTGCTCGAGTATCCACGGTGTGGGAGGCTAAACTACTGAAATGTGACACGCCAGCCGTGACTCACCCACACGTCTTCCTCGACTCGAACCCACAAGTAATGCTACTGGAAACTGAGTGTAGTAATTTTTATCACACTTTAATGTACTCAAGACAATTATCACTGGGAGAAAGTCTTCCAGTGTTAGTTCAGATATATATATATATATATATATATATATATATATATATATATATATATATATATATATATATATATATATATATATATATATATATATAACAGAGAGAGAGAGAGAGAGAGAGGAGAGAGAGAGAGAGAGAGAGATAGAGAGAGAGAGAGAGAGAGAGAGAGAGAGAGAGAGAGTTTAACAATCCAATGCACCATAACAAATCAGGGAAATAATATGATACAGTTATGAAGTCAACGGGAAGCCTCATTCACCTTACAACAGAGTCACACGCTTCACTGACTTGCGAGATGTCTATTGAGGTGGTGCAGTGCAGGGCTTGCCTTGCACTGTTTCAGCTTGCTGGTGGGATGAGAGAACTAATGGTGGGAGATGCGTCGATGCCCTTTAAATGTTTGAGCCTCATTTATTTTCAACAGTTTACGTTTGGAGGAATTTCCGACTTATGGAGAACACTACCGGAAACGGACGAAATATCAATCCTTACTATGCATCTGGTCACATAATCTATATTTGTTTACGCATCGAAATACAAAAAAAGCTCCTTAATTCAAGTAAAAAATGTACATATTATTTTATACGTGGCGGAAGGATGGAGGGAGACTACACTTATGACGTAGTATGAATGTATAGCAGTACTATGGAGAAAACTAACAACGTATAAAGCTGAGTGATGAAAAGGCAAAACTGTGCTTACCGTGTGTGTGTGTGTGTGTGTGTGTGTGTGTGTGTGTGTGTGTCAGAATTTTTATCTGAACTTTTCTATGATGTCAAAAAAGCCCATCAGTTTTCTTACTTTCATTCGTGCGTTTTCTTTTTAGGTCATGTTTAATACTTTTTCCAATAGTATATTGTTGGAATTCCAAAGTTAATCGTGGTTTTGGCCAAAGACCGTCTGGTAATTTTAAAGCGGACAGAAAGTGAAACTGGATGCTGATGAGCTTTCAAGGGTTCTCGTGTTCTATTTATTGAGATGACAACCAATCTTAATGATGAATCAGTTCCTTTACGCTTTGAGGCCTGACTATACTACTAATGTAACTGATATCATCGCCGATTATATCACACAATATACATAAAAGACATTAAGGGTGAGTAGGAACGAAGTTTTCTAATAAAGCAATTGATCAAAAGAATGCATAGCTGGAATTAGTGGCATATGTAAAGTATTTATGAATATAAAAAAAAATTAATATAGTTTGGCATTAAAGTAAAACTTGATGTGCTTGCTTTATATATATATATATATATATATATATATATATATATATATATATATATATATATATATATATATAGAGAGAGAGAGAGAGAGAGAGAGAGAGAGAGAGAGAGAGAGAGAGAGAGAGAGAGAGAGACAGAGAGAGAGAACTAAGCGGTTTCATTCAAGATTCATGAGCACCTGTTAGCATGTATCAGAGAGTGCTGGTAGTGTGAGTGACCAGCCGTCAGTTCTAGACAAGATGGATGAGCACCAGGAAGGAGTGTGCCAAGAACAGCGCGGGATGCCAAGTCACTGAGTGCCATCGCATCACTTCATTGCTTTTGACAGAAGCGTTCATCACTCCACTCAAAGCTGTCGATGCATACAATGACTAGCTTCATCTAGCCGTGCTGTTATGAGTACGAATGGAGAATAAAAATACACAGGCATGATGATGTTTAAGTTTTGTGGAATGCTTGGTTTTTCTGCGTCATTCATAAATTCATTATCTCAAGACTGCAAATATAAATGAAACTAAGACGCTAGACTTGAAATTTTAAGCATCATTAAGCTGAGAAGGACTAATGAATCAAGAAAATAAACATATTCTTTCTGTGTAGGTCATCTTTGTTGCCTTTATCTTCTTAAAATGATCTAAACATTATATATATATATATATATATATATATATATATATATATATATATATATATATATATATATATATATATAGATATAGATACGTGTGTGTGTGTGTGTGTGTGTGTGTGTGTGTGTGTGTGTGTGTGTTTGGGTATGCTGCATCTTGCCAATTACAATTTTTAGAACATATTTTGATCGATGCATTTAGAAGTAATATAAATTTTCTACCCCCAAAATTTATATTGACAAAATTTGTGCACTATCACAAACCAGTCGATCCTCACCCAGCACTTTTCTGACGTCTTGATAGGGTCTGTACATAAGCTTGCATTTATTCATATGAACGCCAGCTAACCCTGCTGTCAACATGGAACAAATTAAAAACATTTACACATGGCGGTGTTTTTGAGACTACCTGCGCATTCGATTTTCGATGGTAAAATTGTCTGTCTGAAAACGCATGTTTCCCTTATACTTGAGTAGGTTGTTCAACTTCTTGGCCAAGAGTACGAGATAGCGTGACGTTACTACACATCACTCACACCGTTGAAATCCTCTAAGAGGGAGCACTGTGCTGAGAAGGTACCAAGCAAACCTGTTTTATTGCGTTGGTGTTATTGTGTGCCTTACGGAAACGCTTTACTCTATAAACGTATTCTTCACTCATTGTATCAATCCCACGTAAATATTTTGGTGTTCAATTAGATTGCTGAGAAGACGAGTAACAATGTAGTAGTTTGTTCTCAGGAAAACAAATAAACAAACACTCACGCCCTCTTGCCTCGGCGATGGAGGATGCACTGACAATGTCAGTCTGACATCACGGCTTACTACCCGCCCCGGGGACACCACCGCGTGGCGCCCCTCCTCCAGTGGAACAAGGGATGCGTCAAGTTTTCACGTACCACTATTTCCATAACTGTTTATACAATTTGCAGCAACAAATCAGCAGCATGCGAGCTTCTCCCAGAGAGTGTATTGGTTTTGCGCCACCTCCCAGACCAACACGATGAAAGCACTATCAGACACAAAGCTTAAGATTTCAGATGAACTGGCAACACTTTTCTGGTCATCCTCTTCGCCCACCTGGCTGAAGATCACACGTGATATGATTTAAATGGGCGTTATATGAATAGTCATGAAAGCAAAGACTTCCAAGAGCCCAGAACGATGCTCTGTGTATGCATACTAATGTAAATTCAGCACACAGGGACAGCGTACTTGGAAAATAGGAAATTATGAGCAATGTGCACGCGAATCGTACATGAGGAAACGGCCGCAACTATATGACACGATGAGTGGTCCTTGGGATGCCTTGCCTGTACTACTGCATATGTTATACCTATTGCGCTACTATTCTCAGCTCTCTCTCTCTCTCTCTCTCTCTCTCTCTCTCTCTCTCTCTCTCTCTCTCTCTCTCTCTCTCTCTCTCTCTCTCAAATAAAAAAAAGTTGTACTCACTTTTCACACTGTCCTCCTCCTCCTTCTCCTCCTGCTCTTCTTGGTTCCTCTGGGCCGAAATCCTACGAATCGTCAACTTGGCCATTAAGGAGTCTCTCGTTCCACTGCTGCCATGTTCATCTTCAACTGAACCACCACCACCTATTAGCCAGGCCATTAAGCTGCACACACAGACAGTATCAAGAGAAAATGAATTAGCAGTTCCTTCCTTCCTTCCTTTAGTCCTGAAATAGATGATAGTTTTTGCAGTCCTCCCGGGAGATAAAAGTTGCTGTATATTCCTGGTTATTAAGAAGGTTGATTTATTAGTATAGATGGTGATGGTGGAGGAAGAGGAGGAGGGGAGCAAGAAAACAATTATAATAATGCCGGTGATAAGATGATGATTATTATGAAATGATGAGCGTCAGACAGTCAAACGTCATGGCGGTGAATGACAAGTTTGATGAGTAGATGGGAAGATGCACTTGAATAAAATTAATGACTCTGTAAAGGAATACAAGTTATGATGACAGGTGATAGATTCTACTCACGTGGGGACTTGAAATATCACACAGTTGGTTACTTACGAAGGAGTGTAGGCGCCGAAGGAACCGAATCCAGCCATCTTGCTTTCACTCCACTGCGACGCTCTGTGGAATGACAAACTGAGTTAGAAAAGAATAAAAGAAAATAATAATTGTCCTACAACTCACGAAATCTAGAAACATAGAAAAGAATGAAGAAAAATAACAATTATACTGCAACTTACGAAACAGTAGATCATTGGTAACATCAGTGCTGTATTAGAAACATCCGGTTACCTTTATGCGTTCAGTCACTATAAAGGAAATATAAGACAAATGCAGTACGTTCACCTTTTTACATATTTAGCACTTGAAACTCACGTGTTGGCGAGGTGCCAAACTGACAGAGGGCGAGGTCCACTTCCTATGATTGAGACACTATCTCAGTACTCACAAACAATACTGTTGTCGTATTAACTGAGCCCTTCAGTACTAGGACAGATTTTCATTATGAGTTTTGGGTGTGATTAGACGATTTTATTGACATTAGGAACAGTCTACGGAGATCAGAAGTTTAATGGACAGAATCTGCACCATCTTAAGAAACAAGGCCTACCGGTAGTCCCACCAGCACTCGGAGCAAAAAGCATTTTTCAATGGTTCTCTTGACACAGCTAAGAAATCGAGTAGGTAATACGCAAAGAACATAGATAGACGATAGATAAAGATGTATATAATCCCATAAACGTCAAACTAAAGCGAATTAGCGAAAGAAAAAAACACGTTAATATCAGGAAGGAACAAGGCCGACCGTAAGTCATGTCTACCCGCACTGGGAGCAAAACGTAGTCGTATATTTCCATGTTTCTCTTCACACAGCTAAGAAAACACGTAGGTTATATAAAAGAATAAAGATAGACAATAGATCTATTGCTTCAGTGTTTGTCAAAGGGTACTAGTATTTGTGAAGTTGTTGTTGCGTTTGATATAGTCTTGTGTAAGTCTAAAGGTTTAAAACTACTCTCTTATCGTTGCACGTGGCTATCTTTGCAGTTACACTTAAAATTTCCCCCTTTCTTCTACTTGTCGTTCTGTTATTAATGCAACATATGATCACTGTTCTTGTAAACCTATGCATGGCAGTGTTCCGTAGTATTCGTCTTGCCACCCGCTCTGCACTGCTCACTACTGGTCTTAGTGAACTCACCGTCCTGTCGATCTTTATGCTGATTGCTGCGTCCTGCATAATTTTTCAGCTCCATTTGCCTCGCGACTCGCAACAGGTGTCAAAGGAACCACGTAAAGGCGCCACGTAAGGCCGAACTTCTGATCTTTGTATGATTATTTCTAACATTTTTAACACTTGCCAGTTCCATTGATAAAGAAAAAAATCACTGATGTATCTTAAGACATTTCCATGATGAAGAATTTTTATGTGCCTATAAAGTTTCTTTCATGTATATATTAAAGATTCATTTGCGTGCTTACATGAGCTGTAGTCACTATCTTCTCCCAGTTTGCTGTATGACCACTTGATAATGATGTCCGATAAATATAACATAAGAAAAAAGAAAGAAAAAGAACCTATGTGTTACTTGTTCACAGTCTCTCCGTGGAAATCTTAGTAAAATGTTAATATTCGAGCGACGTGATAAAGGAAGAGAGAGAGATGACTGTGAGACACGTCCGTGTCACCAGCTTATCCGGATAGTTATACCTAACAAACTGAACCAATCAACCGTGTGAGACAGAAAGACACTCAGCGATAATAAATGACGTACACTGGAATTCAAAACATTCCCTGTCCATAACACTCACACACCAAGACTATGTATAAAGACTATTCTCTCTCTCTCTCTCTCTCTCTCTCTCTCTCTCTCTCTCTCTCTCTCTCTCTCTCTCTCTCTCTCAGGCACAGAAAAACAGATCTCATATTATGTTAACTTACATAATAGTAATATAAGCTCTCTCTCTCTCTCTCTCTC